>BJFM01006256.1:6481-18409 GCA_016586285.1 Arothron firmamentum
CCCCCCCCCCCCCCCCCCCCCCGATGGACAATATGTCAGATACTCACCTCTTCCACTGGGTGGGCAGAATTTCCCAGTTCACAATTTTGGACAGAAACACCCTTTTCCCACTTGTCCACCATGTGGTTGACTTCTTCAAGCTTTTGCTCGCAACTCTTCTGTGTGTTCAGCAAGGTGACCTCGTAGAACTCCTGAATATCTGTGGAAATATAGACAGACATACATTTGTCAAAATACTTTTATGCCTACTAAATGAGACTTGCTGAGTTGATGCTCTCAGTAATTATTTTTTTGAACAATTGAAATATACATTTCTCCTTTTTTCGCAAAATGTATGAAAAGATACAAGGTTCATACTGCTTTGGTCAGGTTCTCAGGGTTTCATCCTTAGAAGGAGAAACTCTACAAAAAGTAATTGGAAAAAATGGCTATGAAAGAAATAAATGCGCTTACAAGAGGGTAGAGTTGAGCAGAAATTAAGAGATTAAGGTAGGAGGGTGTAGGTAGGACGGGTGAGACATCAGCATGTTTGAAGTTAACAGCACCCTGGAGCCCTATCAGTGTGAGCTAGGAAGGGTATCACAGGGAGTCGTGTGTCTGCCGCTCTCTCAAGTCGCAGCAAAGAAAAACTCCCACTTTTAAGTTGAAATTCTGTGCACACCAGGATGGGGCATATAAAGTCTCTAAGTGGCGCTGAGAGGGCTGTAAAGCAGGGAAAGTAGAAAAAAAAAGAAAAAAAAGTCAGCACTGAGGTGCTCCTAGAGCTGCATATATACATGAAGGGCATGTTCATAATGATGCACGGGCTCACAGACGTCTGTATAATTAAACAGGAGACAGAAGCAGCCTCGCTGCTGCAGCTCCGTATGGCTGTGATCACACTCTTACGCACTTTTGAGTAACTAGGTGCTAATATGTTACCTTCTCTGTCGCTGACAGCGAAAGACGAAAGCATTATTATTGTTTCTTTCATCAAGCTCTGCAGCATTTACATGAAAATATGTTTCTGTTGACAAGTTACTGGTGTGCAAATGGTGTTATTTATTATTTTAATTTTGTCAGACAGACGGTGTATCACAGTTGTGTAACCAAATTAAAATGACTAATAAATAAAACCATTTGCACACCAGTAACTTGTCGATTTGCATCTAAATGCTGTAGAGCTTGATGAAAAAAAAATAAAGCTTTCGTCTTTCACTATCCCACAATCGTGTCTGTCCTACCGGTTATAAACAAACTATTCAAATAAATTAAAGAACAACATATAGTATGATTAAATACTGCATTTTATGTGCATGTATATATCAAACTAATACCTATATTTACATGCAGTTATTCTGTACATACAGTCAGCATTTAGGTAATGTTAACATAATTAGAATATTAGTTTATGTTTTTTAAAAATAATGGAAAATATATTCATTTTTTCCCCAATAAAGACATCTGAGAAATGATGCAGCTGAACATCCAAAATGTATGCAAATCCCAAAATACAGTAAGCATTCCTTTGGGTGAGTGTAAGACACGGGCTACAATACCAGTTACTATTTAACAATAATTAGCATTGTGACAGATGAATTTATGATTATTTTTCCTGCTCTTAGAGCTGGATTACTGTTAGGATTTTGTTTCATTAAAAAAAAGAAAAGAAAACCCCCCAGAAAGCTCTGAATGCACATCAATCAGTTGCACACAAATCCATTAACAGTGGGTCTCAAATGCAATTCTATCAAGACTTGCGATCCATACCCATATAGCAGCTGAAAGTCGAACTCGCAGTGCGGTAGAACCTCCCTGCTCTCTACCGTCATGTCGGAGTGATGCTTTCCACGGCAACAGTGTGCTTGTGGGAGGACCAGATGTCTGGTGGCAAGCTAACGCGAGCCTAATCCTCAGACACAGAGGCCGCCTGTTCCTTTCACTGCAGACAATGACCCTACCCTCCACATAACTGCTTTCTAATTCTGCTCTCTTCTGGATAACATGCTTACCGAAGCCAATCTACCCCAAAATAAAACAAAATACATCCCCTTTCTTTCCTCCCTACTTTCAAACATTTGCACAAACTATCATTTCACCGGTGTAGCTTTCTTTAAGCCCGTGAGATAGTTGGTCTGTTGTGTGTGTGATGGTTCGATCACGTCTGTATGCCTGAGCTGCTTTAAAGACGTTATTCTAGGTAATGTGTCTTGCGTGTGGAAGGTATCAGGAGCTTAATATGGAATAACTAATTAAGCGTCCAGGGCAAGGTGTGTGTGTGTGTTTCTTACACTTGTGTCCAAGCCGTGAAGGCCAACCTCACTTGTTTCCACATTTTGTTTTCATCTATGGATTCATTCTTTTACAATCCAATAAATATATTTTTAAGGCATTTAATATATTCGCTCCTTTAGTCTCCAGCCCCAGCTGTTGTATAAAAAGCAACTCAAAAGTAAAAATGGTTTGGATAATTGCAGAATCTCCAAACAAGAGGTTACACAACTGGGTAAATGTCGGTTGCTAAAATGTTAAATCCTAGATTATAATCATCAGGGGAAGTTCTGAAATCTGTTAAGCTACTGGTATTAAATGCTAATCCAGCAGCTTTATCAGAAAACACAAAGAGAAGATCGCAATCTTGCATGTACGAGCGCCAGACATCAGAAAATCCTAGCAGGGGCTGAGAAAGGATGGAAGCTTCCAAAAGTGGTGGAGCATGACCTCCCCGAGACCCTGCAGGACCTCCAGACACGGACAGGTGATGGCAAACAGGTTCTTCTGCTGGCGTCCTTCTCTCCATTTTGCCTTAAGTATGCAGCTTCCTCCTCCATGGGTGGTACCAGTCGGTGCAGTGCTGTTCAGCCTGAGCCAAGCATTTCTGGGATCGGTGGTGCTGCCGCATGCACCAGCTGCTTGGTCCCAGCGATCGTCAGGCTGGACACTTCAGCCAGAGCATGTGAACACTTCCAGCAGACTTCATGTACAATTTCGCAATTGTCCACTGTGAGCCGAGAGATCGAATGATTATCACTGATGCTAGAACACTGAGCTAATTGATGTTTTTCATCCATAGATTTGGGTTTTAAAGCCCCCAAAGGTTCAGCACGCTCTTCATATACCTCCTGCTTAACTCGCGCTTATAGTGGCGCTCGAACAATTCCGAAATTTGAGTGAGCATCCATTGCTGATTCTGTCAAGTTAACTCATAACATTTATCTGTTAAGCTCTGGGTATTAGCTGCTAATCCG
The DNA here is from genome assembly GCA_016586285.1 of Arothron firmamentum. NCBI lineage: Eukaryota > Metazoa > Chordata > Actinopteri > Tetraodontiformes > Tetraodontidae > Arothron > Arothron firmamentum. The sequence continues at coordinate 9,709 of BJFM01006256.1, forward strand.
TCAGCTTTACCGCAACAGACGGAAACAAACTCTGATCATTTATTGGTCAATAACATGAACTGTGACGGGCGAGACTGAAAACAAATTTAACATTGGTAAGATCTACACACAACACGACTGCAGACTCACACAGAAGGAAAAATCTATAAGAGAAACACTTTTGTCACTATTCAGAATATTCACTCTTATTTGTAGAAAAGACGTCTAAAAAAATACACTCAAAATTCTACAGTTATAGTTTTAGCATCTGGAACTTATATACAGCACAATTGTCAACTTACACCCTCATTTTTCAACCGAAAAGTTAAAGTATAATAATGGTAACTGAACCAATAAGCAACAAGTTAAGACTGAAACTAGTGGAATCAGTTCTTTCAGAATGATTTCCATTGCTTGATACAGTACAACAGCCTCGCATTACATAACTTTCAGCTGTTCTAAATAATTGAAACAAACTAAAATGACATCTCTCATCTCAGATTTGTAGACATAAAACAGTACAAACAGTTATGCCATACTACATTCATTATCTGGGCAAGGGTCTAGTAGTCAGCCTGTGGTGCCAACCTATAAGCATTACACATTCAATTAATTATTTTCATCATCATCATTATTATTATTGGTAATATTAGTATGTTTTGTGGAGTAAATCACTTCTTTCGGCTCCCCAGTACTTCACAAAGACAGGTGGCATCCTGCTCCTGCCCCTCTTGTGTTTCCTAGGCAACCCTGGAGTGGATCAGGAGCTGTGGATCCTCTCAGACTTACATAATTCACACAGAACTTTACTGCTAGCTTCCTCTAATGAGCACAAATCTGATACCCAGCACACTTACGGTTAACAGACAGATGTGTTTTCACACAGCATTTTTCCCCCCACGCTTACGTAACGGGTGGGTGGAGTGGGCTAGGACTTACAGTCAAGGTTCCTGTATGGCTGCGCTTCTTTGGGGAGCGATTATTCCAGCTGCATCCCCTCCCTGCAGCTATCCCTCCCCCACAGTGACTAAGGTACCAACTAATCCTTCTGTATCTCCAGAGTAACACACAGCCTACCAGTTAGTGATAATGCATCACTTACTCCTCTGCCTCTCTTCCTCATGGAAATAACACATTTTATTCAGAGCACGGGTATTAAAATTAGAAATACGTGTAGGACAGCAAATAAAGCCAAAAACTGAACCAGAATGTTATTTAGCTTTTAAAAATACAGGAAATTAGTTGCAGGTACAGTAAAAAAAAAAAAAGATATAATGAAGAAAAAAAGATTTACAGTGAAATGACCTCCTGTATGTATTTGCATTTCCAGCCTAATATATAATGAATGAGCTGAACAAGATGTCTAATTAAAAAAATGCAAGTGGATAGAATTTTGCTAAACTGTGGACCCCCAAATTGGTGGGATAGAAACAAAAAGCTGCATATAGTGCTATACTGTTACTGGACAGTGTCATTTAGAACCATAACTTTAAACCATACCAATACAAACTAAAGTAAAACACCAATATTTGCCTTAAGTGGAATAGAACATTTGTCACTTCCAGTCATTTAAAGTTACAGGATACCACTTTGTCCCTTTACGTAATCTGTTGCTGTTAAAGAAACTTAAACCTCCAGGTTGGTATATCTGTAATTAGGTTCCATTCAGCAGTGTTTGGCCAAATTCACATCAATATTAGGCTCTGTAAAATCCAAGCTTTGCATCCACTGCATGCATGTGGATGCAAAGCCTCCACTAGCATTGCAGACATTCATTTTACCATGAAAATGCACAGCAAGATTTTAGCAGACATGGAAACCAAGTCCAATGTAAGAGAAGAACTCTGTTCGAAGAGCACTGTGACTGATGAATCATGACTCAAAGTCTCCGCTTAATGACGCTGATCTGAAAGCATGAGCATATGGTTTTCGAGTGTGTGGCTGCAATTTCCTGTGAGGTCTGCAGCGAGAATGAGGAGCAGGACAGCGCAGTGCAGCAGGGTCAGCAAAGTGTGTGGGTGGCACCATGACCTCGTGTAGGAGGAATAACTTAATAGAGAGCCTGCTAAAATAGCATACTGAGATCAGCTGATGAGATCAGTTATTTCACTGAGAAGCAGACAGAATTCTGGACGAGCAATAATCTAATATTACATAAGAAAGATGCCTATACAACCTAAAAAGCTCTGCAGATCTAAAGTCTGACCGAATATCTACTCCTGTATCCTGGAATACCAATAAAAGCTAATGATGAACACATACAAAAAACAGAGACAAGAGATTTGACATCATTTCCACCAGATTACAGTAGATGTTGTTCTGTCCCTCTTCAGCAGGTAGATTCAAACAGTCTTATGGCGCCCTCTACTGGAAGCTGGACATAACGGCACCATGTGAAATGCCAGTGAACAGATAATCATTATTTTAAACTAAGCTAAAAGTGGGTAAAATGACAAAATAATGCGATGGTAAAAATCTGAAGTGAGGCCTGGTCACAAGTTCTGTCAGTAAAATTTACAACATTTGGAGGCAAATCATCCAGGGACAGAAGATGAAATGATGGGCTGCACAAAGGACCCATGATGATAAAGCATATTTAATACAGGGTTTATAAGATAGAGATACGTGATCAAAAATTATTTTCACAAGTCTTCTTCCCTCCGCATGATCCCTCTTACTGACCTTTCATTCAGTATATTTGAGCACATCCTCAGCCCTGTTAAATCTACAGGAAACCCATTTTTTAAAAGCTCGGCATCAAACAAACACTGACAATTCCAGGATCACCGTGCCATTACACCGGCTCCAGCACGTTACGCCAATGATGTGCTGCTCTCTGTGTGTCACAGCATTAAGCCCAGGAAGGCATAAGCCTCACTCTCAGAGTAAAAGAGAGGCAGTCATGCATCATTCATGTATCCTGTCTGGAAGAACCACTCCCACACAGGATGCATTTGATCCAAGCACACATAAAAACCCTCACATGAGACAAACCTTTGACACGGCTTCAAACAGCAACAGTCGCAGGGAAGCTTATAGGAAATATGCCAATACGTCAAAGAGTACGGTAAAAGAGTGCACTACAGCAGCCAGAAAGATACAGCGTTTTCAATAAATTAATACTTACATTACAATTTAGCCAAAGCCAAGTAAACACCACTGTATATTAAAAAAATAAATAAATAAATAAATCTCCCATACACACACACATAAGGTGTGGGGTTCTGCAGATGAATTCAATTTAATTTAAAATAAACTTTGTTTCCGGGAAGCATGTGCCTGAATCCATTTAATTAAAATTTTAATCAATAGAAATCATCTGTCACAGAGTTAAGGCCATAAATGGCCCACTATGTGAGACCGTGAGACTAGAACAATGCAAAATTCAACATATTATAGGCTTTAAAAATTTCCCTATTAGCTCTGATTCTGAATATATTATTCACATATTTAGTATGCACATTGCAACAACCAGTACAATATCGCTTTTTATGACCCATTATTGTGGGATGGCGTGCACTCCCACTGGTATCATCAGCACGACCGATTTAATTAACACTGACAGTATTAAAGAAACTGAAGGCTCCCAGGAAAACCCTCCAGCACACAGCAGAGGAGACACTGAGCAGCGCCTGTGCAATCCCCTCCTACACCTCCAAACAATCAAAGCTATTAATTCTAATTTAATTTAATTTAAAATTCACTCAAAATTACAGAATTATCATAAAATCTAGCAAAGAACAAAGTGAGATCATCGCCAGGACAGGTCCGGTTCTTCTTTAACAGGCACTCTTCGCCTGGCTGTCTGCATCCCTCCACATCCCTCCTCGACTCGCTCGCTCTGAAACTGCCCTCCTTGCCCTCAGCTGTCCATTATCTCTGCGACGGCACATGCCTGCAGATCAGGACGCCGCAGCCCCCTCGCCCGGAGGGCAGCGCAGGCTCCGTCCTTGGCTCTGAGAAACGAAATCAGCCAAATCCTGCCACGGTGTAAGATCGTATAAACGGATGCCTTTAATTTATTAAGAACTCTAGTTTGTTCTTCATCCCCGTCCGAACAAAGTTAATTCAATATTTGCAGAACAAGGCTATAATCCAGGCACGACAACAGTCATGTCCAGATGTGTGCGACAACAAATTCTATGTGAATCCCAACGTTCAGAAGCTTTGTGCTGCACAGTCCCCCCGAAAAAGCCTCCCCAGCACGGAAATAAAGGTTTACCGCTCAGTGCTTTTGTGCGGATGACAACAAAAGAACATGATAGGACCGTCATGAAAACTGTGGTATTTTCTAAATATAATAATAACCGTGTGTCAATAATGAGCCATGGACGGATGTAACAAAGAGAATCTTGTAATTTTTCAAAAGAAAACATTGTTCAGTTTAAGATAATAATAATAATAATAAAAAAGAAGTAATGTAAGTTATTTATTCTTTAGGTGCGGACCGGTACCAAATGGCCCACGGACCGGTACGGGTCCACAGCCCAGGGGTTGGGGACCACTGGGTTAATCCACCCATGGATCCAGTCTGCAGTGATGGGCTTTATCCGTACCATACTGGCCAGATTAGACTGCACCTAATACTTTATAAGATGATTACATCTATTTCAGGAGCCATGTTTTCCCCTGTAGACATAGTTGAACGCGAGACTTGTCGTTACTCAGCACCGCCAGAGAATTTAGTGAGACATTTATGGTTGTGAGGTACCTGTCAGTGGGTGGAGTGGACGCTAACGCGGGGTCACAGAGCAGGGAAAACAAAGAGAACAAGTGGCTTCTGCTACATGAACGACATTTGTTAACCATGTGGCTCAGCTCAGGATGAGCAAAATCAATACGGATGACGTGAGGGTGGCTTGCGGTCACTGAGAGGGCTGATTTTACGTGCACCATTATGACTCTAAGATACGAGCCTGTTCCTAGAGAACAGCTGTTGCAGGATATTACATAAGCATTCAGGAAAAGATTATGGAATGTAATCCTCACAAAATGTCATTTGTCCAAACAGTAGATCTCCGCTATCTAGACTTTCACTCTGATCCGATTTTAAACAGACAGTAAAACAGTAGCGCTGCCGGCAAAATACAGAATCGCCCTGCTTTGGTAAGAAAAACTGGAAGTCAGATTATAAAAAGATAGACTATTTCCGCAATGCTGATTGAACACTGATTATCTGAAGACAATTTCATTACAAAAAAAAAAAAGAAAAAAAAAAGCAGGGGATTAAATATTAAGTACTGTATTTTTCCAGGTAGGACAGGTGACAGCGGACGTCCACCCAGCAGGACACAAACCCCTGCGAGTCTGCAGCTATCGTAGGCCTCGGTTGGCCACTGCTGCAGATGCCAGATGGACAAACAGCCCACTTCCCCAAACCTCCTCCTGACACAAAAGGGGCTTTTTAAAAAAAGAAAAAGGAAAAAAAAGTCTGAAATGTTGTTAATATGATGAACATCTAGAAGCTATTGTAAATTCACTTTGGGATGCCCGCATTGTATTACGTAACATTGTTGCGTCAAAATCCCCAAATTCAGATCATAAACAAGATCAAAGGAGCATTTGAAGATCAGATCAAAGATCAAAATCAGATCAGATCAAAAACTAGATCACAGCATTGCATTATCTATTGCCTAATGTTTGCACTATCAAGTGTTATGCATGCAAAGCGGATACAAAAAGCGCGTGTATGTTCTGTTTATCTTCAAGGTTTTCGACCATTCCTATTCCTTCTCACTCCATTACTCAATTCAATTGGTGAAGAAGAGGAAACGAGTTGTCTCTTGCATCCTTCAACGATTGATCAGGCACTTTTTCAGGTTTGGGCAGAGCTGTGGTCACAAACCAAAAATCACTCGACAAACATGAATGCTGTGTTGACTTACCAAGAAGAGCTTCAAACAGGTTGCTTTGGAAAATCCCCATGACTCTCTGAATGGCAGTTTTAAGCTGTTGCTCCTCCGGCCTCCTCAGTTTAGTGCAGTAGTCGTCCAGGAGCCCCAGGGCTCGAGTTGTGTCTGCAGCAACGGGGGCACACAAGACCGTCAAGGGGATCGATTTATGCTCTTTCCTTCTTAAAATGTGTCATTTATTAACGAACTTGTGCCCTGAGACATCACGCAACTGTGAGTAGTGCAGTTCCATGCTCAGTGCTGATGTTAGCTGATGTGATCTGCTGAACACAGCACCGGTGGAATGGAATAGAACTCACCGGTTTTCCTGATAGGCATGATTGATTCTGTAAACTTGTGACAAGGCTTCAAGTTCAGCCGTCAGTGCATGATCGATACGCCGTCAGCGGTATGACAGGAAATCAGGAACGGTTCCGGTCAGCTACGATCTCCTCTGGGTGATCAGAGAAGAAATCATGTGGTACAGGTGGTATTTTAATGTTTAATCCTGGAGGGTCCGTGTCAAAAATAAAAGAAAGGAAAGAAGAATTCCAATGAGAAGATGCATCTGGTCCATTAATCCAATGCAACACCTCTTTCAGAGCTTTTCTGTGAGGACTGACCTTATTCAGCATCCATATTCTGCAGAGCCGAGACCGTGTCCGCTTCATGAAGCCATCCTCCAGCAGACCCTGTCCCGTCATGGGTGGCCCACTGTTGGCCCCTCGAAAAGCCTGTCTCACGTCTTCACAGCTGGCTGGAGAGCTGGCCTCTTCTCCCGAGGCGTGTGCGAGCCGTCAGGTGTGGAAGTGGGTTTCCATGCGTGCACGCCTTGATGTGACAGCCTTGGTTCTGTCCTCTGTTTGGGAGGGTCTTTCGCATCATTTATCCCACAGCCATAGTCTACCGCTGCCCCCTAAAGTTTCTTGTAAACCGTATCAAGAGTGCAATTACACGCGGTTCCCCCCCAATATCAAAGATGCCGGCTATCAGAAAATAATCAAGTTTATTTCTGGAGACTCTGTCTGTGTCAGGAACGCACGGTCCACGACAAGTTACAAAAATTCGTGGATTTTTCTATCAAAAGACTCTACGACTGACAGTTTATTTAACTTCCAGATATAAAATCGTGCTGAACATGCATCTTGTGTGTGGTTAGCTGTAGCATTGATGCTAAACCAGCAGCCAGCGGTTCCAAATGAAATGATGCTGGCTGTGAGGAAATACCTGACCCACTGTGGGAGAAAACGCGTGGCTCTCAAATGACTCCATGCATCCAGGTTTGGGTTTTTAAGAAATGCCGTCTGTGCTTCAGCTGATCAGCTCTTCTGATAAAGTAACACTAGCGTCCTCGAACTGCCACATCTCAATATTGTTTAAGGGGCTACTGTACAGCAGCGTTAGCCATATGTACTGACAGCATCACCAACAGTTTTTAAGTAACCGGAACTAAGTTTAGGTAATAACACCAACAACTTCCGTTTATGTCTTTCAAAATAATCCTCACGCTGGGAAGATAAATTTGCCATCCAACGAGCTGATGAAGTTGGTATCGATCATCGCAACTGTGAAACCGAAATGGAAACCACTAATCTTCTGCTCTTTCACTGCATTTAGTCCGGAACCTTTTGGGAGTATTTGCAGGACTGAGCTATCAACTAAAATCCAAATTAATCATCTCAAAAGAAAAAATAGTGTACTATCATTCTGTTTGTATATTGACTCTAATGGATAATCACCTTAGTGTTTGAATCCCTGCAAAATGCAGCATATGAAAAACAAAATATTCGAGGACCCTATTATGCCGAATATATTACATATTATTTATTAATTATAACTTCTTTTCAATTTTAACTATATTTATGTTATATACTATCTTATGTCTTAGTTCTCCTCAAATGTGCCTTGTTGACAGGTTTTCCTTGTTGTGTGTCTGCTATTGTATATTGGAAATGATCCATTTTCAATTTAAAAAAAGATGGATATGCCGTAAAGAAGGGAAACTGTTTTTATGAATTAAATTTTTTTTAAAAAAGGGGCTGAGTTAAGGAGGGCTTTTGGTTCAAATTCAACATTTCTGTAATTGACTGAAGACTTGCAGTTACACGAAAAACACGATAACAAGATCCATTTTATTGCACATTTCCAATGAACGACTTTTTTTCTCCACTGAACCAAAATAATAGCCCTAATCATCATTATTATTTTTTAACTTTAGCTTTATTTAGGTTTGTTTGTTTGTTTGTTTTCCACGGCATTATATTGCCTTTGTCCCAGCATTGTCCTGGGACTTGGGACTGGTTCGCTTCTTTGGGGTTTTTTTGTTTGTTTGTTTGTTTTTTTCTTTTGAAGCCCAACAGACTTGTCTGCGGAGCTGAATTCCACAAACTTCACACAGCTGTTTAACTTTGCTTAGCAACGCAGGAAGCTGCGCTCTGGTTAGCTCCTGTCCGTCTTGACTGATTGGAGGCGACAGCCAATCACATTGTAAGATTTCTTGTCGCATCAGGCGAGATCAACCAATGAGTAAGCTTCAGACCTGCGCCGAGAAACTAATGTTTTTATTATAATTATTATTATTATTATTACTATTATGTTTTATAATGTTTATGCCACATTAACGTCAAGAATTTTTTTTTTCATTTTCTCTTTATTAATGGTGTGACAACTTTTAATGTAACCATAACAAGAGGACCACATTAACTATGCAGTCAGTGGAAATGCCAAAGAGCACCACATAAAATTATAAAAAGTGCATTAATAGCCTCAATTTTGTCAGTTGTGTGTGTGTGTGTGTGTGTGTGTGTGTGTGTGTGTGTGTGTGTGTGTGT
>BJFM01006265.1:0-10488 GCA_016586285.1 Arothron firmamentum
ATATATCAGTATATATATATATATATAGTCAGACTTTTTGTAATCTTTACTGCTGTTTTCTTTGCAGTCCATGGTGCAGTCATACCTGGAAGGGGTGGGTTGGGGTCTGGAGCAGCTACAGGAGGCTAGGGCCGAGCTGATGCAGGTGTCGCAGGCTTTGAAGGAAACAGGACTGGAGTCCAATCATTGTACAGATGGGGTGAGGTCTCTGGAGAAGCTGAGAGAAGTCTCAGTCCATCACCGACAGCTCCTCACTGCTGTTAGCAACCTGCCCCGACTTTACTCAGGTGATCTGCGGATATAAAATCAGAGGTTTATCATGCATCCTCCTTCCTCTGTGAACATATGATTATTATTTTAAATTTGTTGTACACTTACACAAAGACAGTCAGAAGCTCAATGGTGCAAAGATTTATTTATATGTCTGCAGGTTTTATATTGTTGTGCTCATCACCTCTTGATGGTGGACTTTTGTGTGTGGGTGGTAAGTATGTCACACAACAAAGGATCTTCGTTCCCAAAAACTTTACTGGCGACATTTGAGTAGCAAAAGAAACGTTACAGCACTCTGTTGCGTCGTTGCCTCTGACTCGGGCACGGATAGCGCTTTCGCATATCCCTGCGATGAGCCATGAGCGTCAACAATGCAACCATGACGAACTGAAGTGACACGTGAATCTCGCCCCAACCTCTCGTACGCCCACGTGACCCCATACAACCAATCACACACCACATTCAGCACACGCACACACAACAGCACGGAACATCCCACCAGTGCCTCCCAACAACCACGGTGACCTGCCCTACCCCCCCCCCGGAGTACTGAGTAAGTTCAGTACAGGTAACTCAAATAAACATTCAACACGGAAAACTGAAGTTAACCTTAGCTTGAACGACATTCTCAATAGTAGACACCCTTAGGACCATGTCTACAAACAGCTAAAAGCTAAACCAACAGCTAACTTAACAGTCTCCCTTAAGGACTACTTCCTGTATCTTTGCAGCTTGCGAAATACTTGCCCGCTGGAAGTTCTCACAACACTCACTGGACTGTCTCCAGCTGCTGGAGCATTCTTCTGCTGCGTTTCCTTCCCTGGATCTTGTATAGGACAGGGCTCCGGCATGCAGAAACAATCAGGGGGCCCATCCAAGGAGCTTGGAGTTTAGGGCTTTGTCCCTTCTTCTTGGTGTAATCCTTGACATAGACCAAATGTCCAACAATGTAGGAATGCTGTGCTGCTTGAACATTGTACGTCTTCTTTTGACATTGTTGTGCCATGTGGAAATGCTCTCTTGCTGTATTTTGAACCTCTTTGAGTCCCTCTGTCAGGTTGTAGAGGAAATCTGGCATCTCCATCCAGTGAAATTTCAACTCTGCAGCCCCTGACCAGATATCCTGCAGTTTGTGAACCTCTCTTCCGAACATCAGCCTGTTAGGTATGAACCTGGTAACTGCGTGCTGCGAGCTGTGATAGGCGGAGGTGAGGAGGGTCAGGTGCTCATCCCAATTCTTTTGGCTCCGATCCACGTAGCATCAAATCATCTGCAGGAGGGTCCTATTGAACCTTTCTACCTGTCCAGTTGAAGCAGGGTGATAAGGAGTGGTGCGGGTCTTTGTGATCTGCAGTAGTTTACATAAACTCTTAAACAAGGAGCTGTCAAAGTTCCGGCCCTGGTCAGTGGGCAGCTCAAGGGGGGCTCCGAACCAGGCAATGAAGTCATACACAAGCCTCCAGGCTGTCGTCTCGGCCCCTTGATCTGGAAGAGGGAAGGCTTCAACTCATCTGGTGAACTGGTCAATAATGACGAGAATGTACTTGTTCCCACTGCTGGAAGTTGGGAATGGGCCGAAGATGTCCAGATGAAGACGATCCAGGGGTGCTCCTGCCTGATAACCTTGCAATTGGCTTGCTTAGCAGGTCCCTTCACTTTACATGCGTTGCAGTGCTGACAAATCTTTATAAACAGGCAGATATCCTCACCCATTCCATGCCAGTGGTAGTTCTGATGGAGGCGTTTGAGGGTCTTTGCCTCCCCCAGATGACCAGAGTGAGGGGGGTTGTGACAAGCCTGCAAAACATCCTGTTGCATAGACGCTGGGACTAGCAGCAGCAGCGTGCTCCTACCATTTCCCAGGAATAGTAGAGAACTCCCTGCTGCAGCATGACCTGGGGCCAGCAGAGCCAGAACTTTCTTAATGCAGGACTCTCGAGTGCCATCTGATCTTTAGGAGGAAGTGTTCCGGAGGCTTTCCATACATAGAGAATGGAGAGGACGGGGTCGGCTTTCTAGAGTCCAGCCAGCTCTTCTGGGCTGACCGACTGCAGCCAGTAAACCATGTGAGTGTCCAGCCCAGGTGCAGGCGACTGACTTGCCTCTGTCGGCTGGATGTTGACATTTGTCTGGATGCATCTCACAGCCAGTGGCACCATATCATCCACATCATCCTCAAACCTTGCCCACTCTTCGTGAAGTCTTTTACAATATTTGCATCCTTGACATGGAAGGTCAGACAGATTTTTTTCCAGCTTGATAGCAGTCACATCGGTTTGAGTACTCGTTGGTTCGTCTAGACATGGTGTCCGCATTTGAGTGTTGTCTGCTCAATGCTCGATGTGGAAGTCGCACTGGCCCAACACTTCCAGCTAGTGAGCTAATTGACAGACATTTGAACCGGAAGAGCCAGGTAAGGCTGCCATGATCAGTTTTCAGCAAGAATTTCCTGCCCAGTAGGTAATGGTGTAACTGTAGGGTAAAACGTACAACAGCAAGCAACTCACGTCTGGTAACACAGTATCTCTGCTGAACTGGTGAGAACTCGCTCGTCCCCCCACTGCAGTTGTGACAATACAGCTCCAACACTGTGGCTCAAGGCATAGGTGTCAAGAATGTACTCTCCTTCAGCAGTGGGGTATCCCAGCCCTGGTGCTGTTAGTTTTTCCTTCAGCTGAGAAAAGGCATCCTGGTGCTCATCTGTCCACAGAAATGCAGCACCCTTCTTTAGAAGATGGTGCAGTGGACTTGCCAACTCTGCAAATGCCGGGAGAAACTTGCGGTAATAGTTGCACAGCCCGAGGAAAGCTTGCAGCTCTGGCACATTTCTAGAAGGATCCCAGAGCTGGGTTTGGGCGGTCCCTGCCCACAACAACGTGGCCCAGAAAGAGGACTTCCTCTTGAAGCAAGTGACACTTTGAGGGTTTCAGCTTCAGTCCGTAGCTGTGGAGGCAGCTGAACACCTGTGCAGGCAGGTCTAGGCTTTCATCCACTCCTCTGCCAAGGACAATGATGTCATCCAGATAAACTAGCAATGTTTCCAATTGAAGTCCCCGAAGGACGAGTTCCATTGCCCTCTGAAATGTACTGCCAGACTGAAGGTCGAGTGTTGAAAACATAGTAGCCCCCTCGAAGAACATCAAGGCATATTAAGGCATCAAGTCACACTGTTTAAGCAACGGTAATCCACACACCACCGTACTCCTCCATCCTTTTTGCGTACTAAAACAACTGGAGCAGCCCACTCTGATGTAGAGGGGGTGATAACACATGCCTTAAGCATGGCTTGAAGGTGCTTTCCCTCCTGACTTTGGAAACTAAGGGGCGTCTTTCTCATCGGCTGGCACACAGGCTTGGCAGTTCCAGCGTTGATCTTGTGCGTGACGGAAGACAAGTAGCCCAAGTCAGAGTCACTCTTGGTAAAAAGGACTTCGTAATTTAGTAACAGGTGGAGGTAACGCTGGTATTGCTCCTCACTGATGCCTTCACTAGTGGCGTCAACCAGTCCTCGGCGATGATCGGGAAGATCGGAGATGGTTGCTATCCTTCCAACCCTCTATGATTCTGTCTCCACGCTGGCCCCTGTAACTCTCTCTCTCTAGCCCTAAACGTCAACAACAGCAACCATTGACGAACCATTGACGAAGTGACACATGAATCTTGCCCCAACATCCCGTATGCCCACGTGACCCCCGACAACCAATCACACACCACATTCAGCACACGCACACACAACAGCACAGAACATCCCAACATTGTCTCCCAACAACCACGGTGACCTGCCCTATAATATGACGTGTCAGAAAAGGATAAAATCTGTCTCTTTGTTTAGTTTTGTTTCTTCAGCAATAGGGTATTACAGCTGTTACTGCATTGATGCCACACTGGTAAATTAAAGTCTACTTGGTATCTTGGTCTTTGTAGTACGACGCATGGTGTTGGAGACTGAGCGTCTGGTGGAATCCCGGCGACTATTGGAGGCTCATGCACACCTCATGGATCTGGAACAATGGCAGGATGAAATCCTCTGGCAACTCTGCGGGGATGCTGGGATGGCAAAGAGTGCTCTTAGTCCTGAGGACCAGGAACTGGTGGCCAAATATTTCTCAGGCGTCAGAAGATTGGTGGATGCCCTTGGTAAGATCTCAAGTAGTCCCGTCTAATATAATTACATAATTTAGTGTTAATATATCACATACAACTCTTTATTGTTTAAGGAAAAAATGCTGTGTATAACTGATGACATGGGTGTATTAGTTGAAATTGGCCACCTGGTGAGAGTGTGGACCATGCTCATACAGACCATGTGACATGAGCTCTAAAAAGGAGATGAGAACACATTTGGAAACATTTTATTAGTTTCAGTACTTTCAAAACAACTTTCATGCAGAAATGTCCATCCATCGATCCATCTTCTTCTGCTTCTCTGTGGTTGGGTCGCGGGGGCAGCAGCCTAACAGAGAAGCCCAGAATTCCCTCTTCCCATATACTTTGTCCAGCTCTTCTGGGGGGGATCCCAAGTTGTTCTCAGGCCAGCCAAGAGACATAGTCTCTCCAGCATGTCCTGGGTCTTCCCCTGGGGCCTCCCAAGTACGTGCCCTGAACGCCTCACCAGGGGAGGCGTCCAGGAGGCATCCTGACTAGATGCCCGAGCCACCTCATCTGGCTCCTCTCAACATGGAGGAGCAGCGTTTCTACTTCGAGCTCCTCCCATATGGCAGAGCTTCTCACCCTATCTCTAAGAGATAGGTGTGTGTGTGTGTGTGTGTGTGTGTGTGTGTGTGTGTGTGTGTGTGTGTGTGTGTGTGTGTGTGTGTGGTTAGGAAGCAAGAGAGAGCTGAGCCGAAAAGACGAAGCTCTTGATTTACCGGTCAATCGTTTTTCCTACCCTCACACACACACACACACACACACACACACACACACACACACACACACACACACACACACACACACACACACGCGCGCGCACACACACACACACATATATAGTGTATGTGTGTGTGTTCTGATAGCTAAGCAATTACAGCCAACATCAGCAGCAACAATACATGTAGAAGACTGCATTTAAATGTAAAGGGACATTTATCTGTGTGCATGCATATGCACATGCATATGCACATGTGTGCGTGTTCACTCTGTGTGTTTTTTGTGGGGGTACATTTTAAAGTCATTTTTTCCCCACATTGTTTTGTGTAATCTCATAAAAATTAATGCAAATACATTTTAAAGTCTCCCAGTTTTGCCAAACCAAAATAGAATAAGATCAGTCACTTCTAAGCGGTCAAAATAAGATTTTTAAAAAGGTTGGGTTCTATTTCATATTTTAATCTGTGTTGTAGGGAAGAGAAGGACTGCTGAACGTTTATTTTAACATTAAATTAATATTTTTAGTTTACTCGAGTATGGGGTTGGTTTTCCTTAAATAATAATGCTCACTGGATCTTATAAAAAAGTATTTTACCAAAATAAGAGCATGGACAGAGATGCAGGACAGTGTTGAGGGTCAGTTCTCATGAAATCTTTTGGGGCTCCACCATCTCCACCAGTTTTGATGTCTGGCTTCAAGAGATGCTAACTTTGCCATCTGTTGACTATTGGTCATTTCAGGTAAAGAGATGTGGACAGTGGTGAGCAGTGCTCTGGCCCTGGCCCGACAGAACCCCACACCATTTGTGTCAGCAGTGAGAATAGTGGAACGAGAAGAGGCCCTGGACCGAGTTTTACTGGAGAAGAGAGGTAGTAACAGGAGCAACAGCAGGCCCCTACCACCACAAAGACCTCGGTGCTGGAGAGCTTCCTTTTTCCAGGTCAGCACCAACTCATACCAGTCCTTTTTTTTTTCACTGTAATGCCTTACTGAATCATGAACATTCACCTCTCAGGTATTTGAGGAAGGCGTTTCTGCACGGTTTCGTAGCGTTTCCTTTATGCAAACGCGTGGGCCGGGCCTGGCAGGCCACCTCTCAGCCCTCCAGCACGGTATTATGGCTGACCTGGCCACTGTATGCCACCTGTTGGAGCACTGTGTCCCACATCATTATCAGCTAACAGGAGCCTATTTGAGGGCCATCCACCAATGTTTACATAATCATCTGGCCCAGGTCAGTGACGACAGAGTATTTATCTGATAATGGGTGGCACTGGGCTTTAACTTTCAAGCTTAGAATACATTTCAACTACATATTATGGAAAGAAATGTAATTTAATAATAATCCCATTCTGACATGAATTCTACTGTTTTTAAACTGATAATGGCCTCATTGTACATATGCAAGTGATATTTGTGGCCTAGGTTAGCAGCTGGGACCTGGAGAGTGGTGAAATCTTTGCTGTGCTCAACTGGGTTCTCCACATTTACAACAGGTGAGGTTCAGAATCAGAATCAGATTCAGAATCAGAATCAGAAGCCTTTATTGTCATTGTGCAAAAACTACAAATGAAATTGTAGCAGCCTTGAAGTGGTGATAATATCTAAGTGTATATAAATAGTCGAGATAGAATTAAATAAAAATAAAACAATATTGCAAATTGCCCTATGGTTAAGGTCATTGTATGTGTGTCTTCAGTGTTCAGGTGACTGCCTGTGGAAAGAAGCTATTCCTGAGTCTTTTTGTCCTGGTTTTAATTGACCTGTACCTCTTGCCAGAGGGTAGCAGTTCAATCAGAGGGAAGGCAGGATGGGTGCAGACTTTGAGATGATGATGGCCACTCTGTTGAGGCAGCGTGACAGGTAGATGTCCTTCAAGGAGGGGAGAGGGCAGCCAATGATCCACTGTGCTGTCTTGACCACCCTCTTGAGCATCTGCCACTCTGCTTCAAGTGCAGTGGGAAAACCACGCTTTGAGGCAGGACAGGATGCTCTCGATGGTTGAAAGGTAGAAGGTTACCAGCAGCTTTTGATTCACATTGTTTTTCCTAAGCCCCCTCAAGAATGACAAGCGCTGCTGTGCCTTCTTGATGACGGTCTTGGTGTTGATGGACCAGATGAGGTCAGCTGAGATGGTGGTGCCCAAGAAGGTGAAGCTGTAGACCCTCTCAATGCAGTTGCTGTTGATGTGGGGGTGCGTCTGCTCTGTGCTTCCTGAAGAAGAGGATGATCTTCTTGGTCTTAGTGGTGTTTAAGATGGGGTTGTTTGTCCGCAAACTTCACAATGGTGTTACTAGTGTGGGTAGAGCAATGGACTCAGCACACATCCCTGTGGGGAGCCTGCGCTTAGTGTCCGGGTGGAGGAAAGGTGAGGTCCGAGTTTAACTGTCTGTGGTTTGTTTGTGAGAAAGTTCTTGATCCAGGAACAGATGAGTGGGTGAAGTCCTAGATTGGGGGATGTCAGGAATAATTGTATTAAAGGCTGAGCTGCACTACAGGACATTTTGAAGGGTGATGGATATGGCATCCTCAGTCGATCTGTTTGCTTTGTAAGTGAAGTGATGGGGGTTGAAGGTTGAGGGAGGCAGTCTTTCATATGGCCTAGGACCAACCGTTCCAGGCACATGGTGATGACAGGGGTGAGTGCAACTAGACGGTAGTCAGTGAGGCAGGCTGTGGATGATTTTTTTTTACTATAAGAATGATACTGGATGACTTCAGGCAGGCAGGGATGAAAGCCTGAGACAGGTTGAAAATTTTTGTAAAGACCTTGGAGTGCTGGTCAGCGCAGGCCTTTAGTACCTTGCCAGGAACACTGTTAGGCTCAGCCGCTTTCCTGGGGTTCAACCTGCTGAACATCCGTGCCATATCCTGTGCCTGCACAGTCTGTGGTTTGCAGGTGGGAACACATTGAGGCAGTGGTGGTGTGAAAGCAGGCCGCTGTGACGTAGTCTCAAAGCGTGAGAATAACATGTTCAGTTCTTCTACCAGTGTGGCGTGGAGTGTGTAGCTGTGCTGGTCTGTCCCCTAAAGTTGGTCAGCTGCTGTAGTCCCTGCCAGACCTGCTGAGGAATGTTGTTGGAAAGGTGATCCTCCATTTTCCTCCTGTAATCCGACTTGGCCTTTCTGATTCCTCTCCTTAGGTGAGCTCTAGCAGCACTGTCCCCCCGACCTGAAAGTGGTGTTACAGCCTTTTAGGAGTAGCCTGACCTCAGTGGTCATCCAGGGTTTCTGATTGGGAAAAACCCAGATGCCTTTCCCTACAGTGACAGTCCCCATACAGAATGCGATATATTCCATCGCTACTTCTGTTAATACTGTAACATCCTGGTTTTCAAATACACTTCAGTCAGTATGTGTGAAGCAGTCCTGAAGCGTGAAGAGTACATCCTCAGGTGATGGTCTTGACAAGTGAGGCTGTGCTCCTTCTCAGAGGTGTGTATGCAGTGGTTAGGAGTAGAGAGAAGTGGTCTGACTGGCCTAAATGTGGCAGCTCTCTGGGTAGATAGAATGGACGACATTTAATGGAAAGGGACTCTAAGTCCGGCGAACAACATTTGTAAATGATTAAGCTATCTTTGGACCAGTCATTATGCACATGGATGCATAAACCACCCCCCCGCTCTTACCCAATCCTTCTTTGTTACTGTCGCTGCAGTGAACAATGTGCCTAGTTAGCTGGATAGCCGCATCAGGGATCGGCGGGTGTAGCCAGGAGTCAGATATTACCAGAACACAGCAGTCACGGATGTAGCGGTTCGCATCCATGAGTAGTTCCAGCTCGTCCATTTGTTTTTTCAGTGATCATGCGTTGGTGAGAAACATAATCGGAAGAGGAGGTCTGTGGAGGTCTTTCCACCAGCGGCTCCTCTTCTGTTTCTCCTCAGTCTCTGTCTTCTGCTGGCGCTGATAATAATCCAGGGGGCAATCTCTGTAGGAATGCCCTGTGAATGATGAAACTCATCCGTGACAGTTGACTGGGTTATTACTTGTCTCAAAGTAGGTGCTTAAATAGCACTTTACATGACGTGCACCTAAATATTAATAAAAGGTGCAATCTGAAATATTTGACCATTGTTTTATATTTATGAATCAATTGATTAACTGACAGTTCTCCACAGAATGCTGTGTTACATGCATTTATTCAACTAAAAAACCCAAACAACTTTTTATCGAAGTCTAAGTCTGACTGAAGTCTACATGTGTAACTTGTCATATGACTCAGTATGCTGTTGTTAAATGTCAGCACATGTTCTCACTGTACAGAATAGTTTGATCATAAATGATGTTGATTTGGCAGCCCAGACATGATGGGTCATCCAGAGGTGGTGAAGGAGGTAATGAAAGAAGATCTGCCCTGCCTTATCCCACCTGAGGGAATGGAGCAGTTGCAGAATAAATACGTGCACAGTGTTCAGGTAACTTGATCTATGATTTATGGTTGGAATGATCAGGCAGAATATGTGTGTGTGAGCCTCTCCTCCTAAGAAAATGACCTCATGGGTTGTTAATTCAGTGCTGCAAATACAACCAATATGGGCGTTTTCAAAACAACCTCTGAATAAAGCAACGACACCCAAACAAGCGTTCCTACTGAGTCACTTAGTCACCAGAAAAACATCATGATGTGTTAGTGATATCATTCTCTATGTTAATACTGCTAGTGGTTCTCAGTTAAAACCATTACAAATGTACTCGAGGCAATTTATGGCTGCGTTCAAAACCGCATATGACCCACAGAGCGAGCATTCTGTCCATTCATTTACCAAAATATGAATGTATTCAAACTACACGTAAGAATAGGGATGGAGACCCTTTAAATTTATATTGTTTCATTGCAGCATTGTTTAATTAACAAATGTCTATTATTACTCTGATTTATTGACCTGTACGGGGCTCTGTCTCGGTGGAAAGGCACTTTATATCAACAAACCTTTAACAACATTATCACTTCACAACAGCAAAAATAAATCCAAGTCACAAGTCCCAGAAGTTGTGTATTTAAACGGTGCCTTTGAACACACCCATTCAAGCGCAGCGAAACCGAGCGACTGGAATACATGCAAAAAAGCATTATGAAATGTTCAAGTTGATGTTTTTATGTAATCACATTTGTCAGAATATAAACATATTGACCTTGTCCCTGTAATATACATGCCAGGACACAGGTGTATTCTTTGCTCTTCTTTTATACAAGACCCAAGTTGTTGTTACAGCCACAACTGTTAGGAATGGAGTTTCTTTTAAAGGACCCAGACGCAGACAAGGGGAGATAGATCAAAATGCCAAAAACAATTCGTTTATTTGGTAAACCCAAGGCAAACAGAGGGCGCTCCGACAGGAGG
>BJFM01006274.1:0-22158 GCA_016586285.1 Arothron firmamentum
AGCCTCACCTGCAGCTCATCTGCAGCTCATCCGCAGCCTCACCTGCAGCTCATCCGCAGCCTCACCTGCAGCTCACCTGCAGCTCATCCGCAGCCTCACCTGCAGCCTCACCTGCAGCTCATCCGCAGCCTCGCCTGCAGCCTCACCTGCAGCTCATCCGCAGCCTCGCCTGCAGCCTCACCTGCAGCTCATCTGCAGCCTCACCTGCAGCCTCACCTGCAGCCTCACCTGCAGCTCATCTGCAGCCTCACCTGCTCCTGGTCAACTAATTTGGACAGCTATTAAAACTGGAGTCTTAAAGAGACTCTTTGCCTGGTTGTTTGTGCTTCTTGTCTGTTCATCTGTTGGCTCCCAGAACCTTGTCTGTTCCATGTTTACACTCTTCCCATGAGATGCTAGACCCTCCACCTGTGGATTATTGCCGGTAGCCCGTGATCGCCCCAATCTGCTTCTGACCTGCCTTTTTGAGTCTGTTCTTCTCTGGATTTCAGCACTCTGTCCCTGATACGGACTATTGGATTTCCCCAACCTGTGGACTCTCGCCTCAGATTATATGCTTCCTGGGAATTTTGTGTTTTCTGGATTACCCGTGCCGGATTATGATGTGAGCATTTTACGTTCTTCATCCTGTGCACTGGTTTTTTGTTGAAATTTAATAAACACTTTATTTGGCACTCTGAGAGCGTGTTCTGCATTTGGGTCCTCGATCTCGCACCGTGACAGCTCTGACTGTGCAAATAAGTCAAAAAGAATTCAAAATATGAAAGGGAAAAATCTTTTACGACTCAAAATTTTTTTCAACTGAGTTTGTTCAAATGTCGCTGTGAGGGCTAGATTGATCACAGCTTTTATTGTGAAAGCATTTACCAACCCTGAAGACCAGATTTTTTTTTTTTTTTTTTTGAAGATACGTTATAAAAATGAGAGTTGTGTCTCATTTTGAGACACGAGGCCTGGTTACCTTTTTGATTTCGGCTGATGGATGTCATACTGCAAAAACCAAGAATCATTCTCAACTTTCAGCACATTTCAACTGTCTCGCCTCTAAATGCAGACAGATGTACCATGTGGAAGTTATGTAATTTGTTCTTTTACATCATTTTCCCACTCATTTTAAAAGGCTGGATATTTTTTAAACTTTTCCCCAGAACTGTGTTGGCAGGAGCTTACAGTAATATCCACCAACTGAGCCATCATGACTTGAATGAGTTCAGAATGTGTGCATTACTCCCCAGTGATGAGGCCCCATCCTGCCTCAAATTTATCCATCCCTTCATCATCTCCCACCTCTTGGCAGATACTGTGAAACATGGCACAGGAAGATGCCTCCTTGGGACCACTCAGCTGTTGCGGTGGCAAAGTACTTACCTCTTTCCTTTTGAAGCAAACTTGGACCAACCCCTGGAGGCTGACTTTCTGTAAGGTGTGACGGCGTTAATGGACTCGGGATCGGCCATTAGCAAGTAGAACATAGACTCCAAAATCCATTAAATGATGGAGAAAAGTTAGCAACTTTGATGCTGCTCTTTAAATTCTTTTCCTCTTTCAGTCATCTCCTCCATCCTTTAAAGATGTCCTATACAGATCCTTGATTTGTTTCTGACTTTGTCACGATGTATTTTTGTCTCACAAAAAGGCCTGATAGGTTTAGAAACTTCAGGCGTTTGTAGCTGCGGCTAAGTGGTAACCAGTAACCTGGATCTTAGAAGCGTTACTGACTTTGTGATTGGGAGATAAAGTTGGGTAGTGCAAAAAACTTTTGAAATGAGAATATTCTACTGGTGTCAGTGATATAAGTGTTTGAAATGATCAGCCAACATGATTTCTTAATGTATGTTGACATGTCAGGGCCATTTTATAATTACTTTAAATACATTTACATTCATACACCCTGCCCCTTTAATTAATGAATAATTAAGTTAATTATCAACTGCACAGCAGCACATCAACAAACATTCTGAACAATGAGTGTGTTGTACTTGTTAATCAGCAAAAAATGACTCCACCAACAACGACTTTGTTGCAGTACATATTGATTACGTGATGCTGCGCCGCCGTTTAAAGCATGTGGGCTTAGTGTCCGAAAGCGGATTTTCAGCTTATCAGTGTGGGAACTGACGTGCCCTCAACCCAACTCCCTGGACAGAGAGCCGGGCCGAGGGCAGCAGCCAGAGTCAGACTGTCAGGATACTTTCACTACAACATGTTGCACCTTTAAAAACCTCACTGACGTGCATCTTCACTCCGCTTCGCATCAACTTTATTCTGATTGATTGTGATTGATCTATTGTTTTCAACAATATCTTTATTGATTTTTCTTAGAAACAAAACAGTTGTATTCTATAGATCTCATTTGGAGTCATGGTGCCACATCTTCATCTTATATAATTTATACGCACACACACACAAAGAAATGAATACAATTTAAAAAATAAATAATATTTAAATAAATTTAATAATCCATCCATTTTCTATACCTGCTTTATCCACACTTGGGTCGTGGGGGTCTGCTGGAGCCTATCCCAGATGTTAAGGGGTGAAAGGCGGGGTCCACTGTTGAAAGGTCGCCAGCCTAACACAAAGAAAGACATCCATTCACACTCACACTCACACCTATGGTCAATTTAGACCTATCAATTCACCGAACAAGCATGTCTTTGGAGTGTGGGAGGAAACCGGAGTGCCTGGAGAAAACCCACGCATGCACAGGGAGGACACGCAAACTCTGCACAGAAAGGCCGGAGTTGAGATTCGAACCCCGAACCTTCTTGATGTGAGGTGACAGTGCTAACTACCGCACTGGAAACTATAAATTCAATAAATAAATAATAAATAAAATTAATACATAAGCAATAATTTGGATGAATGGAAACATCGAGCCCTATAGGTTGAATATTCCAAACATGGTGGATAATTAAAAAAAAAAAAAAAACTAGTTCCGAGTGACAGTAGCCAGTGCTTTTCTTCACATTCGTGCACAATAAGCACACACATTTAGGTCAACAAAAAAATTAACGCAGAGAAGACATCACTGCAGCTATGCACCAGACAGAATAAAGAAAATTTATTTTTAACCTTCTACTTATGCAAACGTGTTGATTTAAAGGATGCAGTCAAATCTGCTGAGAAATTAAGTAAATGACCAAAAATAAATGTCTCAATGCCAAGACAAGCTATACTTTAGCCCTCAATATAAACAATCGGTTGGATACAACATACCATACACAGAAACTGAGAGAACAAATTATTAAACAGTGACTGAGGGTTAAAAGGAGACCAGTAAGTAAACAACAACAAGGACTTTGTCAAAATGTCAAAAAAAATAGACTGATGCACAGCATTTATTATCAGATAGATAGATAGATAGATAGATAGATAGATAGATAGATAGATAGACCGACAGATAGATAGATAGATAGATAGATAGATAGATAGATAGATAGATAGATAGATAGATAGATAGATAGATAGATAGATAGATAGATAGATAGATAGATAGATACTTTATTAATCTCCAAGGGAAATTCACATTTCAGCAGCGCAAAAGTGGAAACACACAAGGGCATGCAAGTCTCAGGAGAATACTAAATACTAAAACTACAATGTGATTATAAGCCAGCAGCTATAGTGTGCAAAAACTCTGTAGAGGTAGGTTTTTAGAAAATACGGTCTCATAGAGATAAAACATACAGTCACAGTACAATGTAACAGTGTAAAATAGTGTGTAGGTCCAGAGCTCTACATTGTCCAGGGCTCTACATGGTTTATTGCTCTCCCGGTGAGGTGTTAAGAGCTGAATGGCGGTGGGGGAGGAATGATCTCCTCAGTCTGTGATGGAGCAGGAGAGTCACAACAGCCTGTCACTGAAGCGGCTCCTTTGCCTGGAGGTGGCACTGTGCAGTGGGTGATTGGGATTGTCAATGATGGACAGGAGCCGGTTCAGAGTCTGTGGCTCTGCCACAGATGTCCGGCTGTTCAGCTCTGCACCGATGAGAGAGCCTGCCTTCCTCACCAGTTTGTCCAGGCGTGCTGCGTCCCTTTTCTTGAAGATCAGAGCATCTCCTTTCGCAGTTCCTTCCAGTTACAAAGGGTGCCCCCAGGGCTCAATCCTAGGCCCTACATTATTTTCTATTTATGCAAATAATATTGTCTGCCTTGCTAGATACTGATCAATCCATCTTTATGCAGACGATACAGTTCTTTACATGGTTGGTGTCTCCCCTGATGCAGTACAAGCATCACTTCAGGATGCCTTTTAATAGGGTCCAACAGGCTTTCTCTTCTTTAAACTTCCTACTAAACACTACTAAGACTAAGGTCATGTGGTTCGGTAGGAAGGGTTTGATGCCCCATCCACCACTAAATATTACTACTCTTGATGGAACTGTTCGAGACCAAGTCACTGAATTAAATTCCTGGTTATCTGGCTTGACAGCAATTTGTCTTTTTCACAATCCATTAGCAAGTTACAGTCTAGGGTCAAATCGCAGTTAGGTGTTTTATGCAGAATGTGTTCCAATTTCACTGCCTCTGCAAAGTTGACTCTTGTTCAAATGACCATCATCCCCATGTTGGATTGCAATGCAGTTGTTTACAGATCAGCTTGCAAGGGCTTGCTACAAAAACTAGATGTTCTCTATCACTCTGCTATCCGGTTTGCTACAAATGCACCATTCAAACCATACCACTGCACTCTTTACTCCTCTTTAAACTGGCCATCCCTACACACCCGCTGTAATATTCACTGGTTTATGCTCATATATGAAATTCAGCTTGTTCTGTCTCCTCCTTATTTGTCTCATTTATTGCAAATCACATCTGCTGCCTATAACACACCGTTCTGCTCACCATATTCTGTTGAAAGTCCCCAAAACAAATAGTGGATTTGGTCAGCTGTCTTTCCAGGCTGCTGCAGCCAAGGGCTGGAATGACCTGCAAAAAATGTTAAAGCTGGAAAACTTCATTCGAGTTTTTGCAAATTGACTTGCAAGTCAATTTGCAAAAACTCGATTTTGGACTGAAACATGCAACTGTTTTTGACCCACGAATATTTTTTTCTAAAACTTTTGTCTGTCAGCTTTTTTCTGCTTGCTGATTGTATGTTTCTTGTTCCTGCTGCTGTTGTTATTGCTCTGCCAGTCTGTCTTACTATTTGTTGTTTGTCTGTTTGTATATTTGTTGTTATGTGTCGTATTACTTGTTTTATCTTGTTTTATTTATTTTATTTTTTTTTGCTGATGTTGCATTGTCCGTCCTGCTGCATGTGTGCGCTACTTTGCTTTGCTGTACTACGTGATGCTGCTCTGTTAGCCACTTGCCCGTGGTTATGTTTTATGCTCTTTGTTTTTCCTGTAATGCGGATTGTATGTGTTGCTGTTTCTTCTATCTTTTGATACCCTCTAGTCCCTGTCCCCTTTTTCCTCCAGAGGCTTTTGCCTTTTGCCAGGCCGCCATTGTAAATAACAATCTGTTTTAATGACTTGCCTGGTTACATAAAGAAAAAAAAAAAGTTGGAGTCGCACCATGTGACAAAGTCCTTGATCAGCTTCCTGTACTTTTCCTCCCGTCCACTCCAGGTTCAACCCACAATGTCCATGTTGTCCGTGAACTTCTGTACATGGCAGAGCTCTGAGCTGGACTGAAAGTGTACAGGGTGAGCAGCGCCGGTTCCCTGCGGAGCTCCTGTGCTGCAGGCCGCAGTGTCGAACCTGCAGTTCCCCCAGTCTGACGTACTGAGCTTTACCTGTCAGGTAGTCGGTGATCCTTCTACTCCCATCCCTATCAGCTTGTCCCTGAGGAGCAGTGGCTGGATAGTGTTGAAGGCGCTGGAGAAGTCCAAGAATATAATCCTCACAGCACCACTGCCTCTGTCAACGTGGGAGAGAGAGAACGGTGTAGCAGGTAGATGATGGCATCCTCAACGCCTGGGTTCTCCCGCTAAGCAAACTGCAGAGGGTCAACAGCATGCTGGGTCTGTAGCCTCAGGTGATGGAGCAGCATGGTCTTCATCATGCGCGATGTCAGGGCGACCAGCCTAACGTCATTCAGCTCGCTGGGACGTGACTTCTTTGGGACTGGGATGACGAACAACAACAAATTTGAAACGAGTGTGTGTGTGTGTGTCGGGAGTGGGATCAGTCAGTCAATTAATGTGATGTACGGCAGGATGAACAGATGGCGGTTCACACATGGCTGACAGACACGAGGACCCCGACGACATTACGGCTCCACAAACAATCATTTCAGCGGCTCATTCCTCCGAGTCCTGCTGCTGACCAGAACCATCTTCTTTCGCAGGATCATTCATTACATCACAAATCCACCAGTTCCTCTGTCTGGTTTCGGCTGTATATTTTCAACTTTGGGATTTGCAATGAATTTGTTAATATTGATGATCCAGAAAACCAAAGTTTTCCCTTCAGAGCAGAACACATAATCACAATCAAAGCAAACGGTTCCATGAAGGTAGGATAAAGCAAAATATTTTGTTTTTTTTACGCAGGTGTGGAGAAGGTCAGGTGCTTGGTTGTGATCAGCTGTTTTACGTCCGTTAATCATGTCTGGGCAACTGTTTGGTCACAGATTGTTCTCGGGGATGCCAGTTTTTTCTGCTTGCATGGACGCTCACAGACCGGGAGGTAATCAGTCACTTTGTCTCTCCGTCTGTGTCGGTGATACTAGCTTTGCTTTGTTTAGGTAAGTTATTATCATATTTGGTCTTCTGCGGTGGTTAAGCTAAAGCTGCCCGAGCAAAGTCTGTATATTCACATTCACGTGCAGTAAAACGCTGACATTCAGCCTGCACAGCAACCAACATTTTTTTTTTTAAACTTTCTCCATCTGAAGCGTGTCATCAAAAGCTTTGTGCGATTCATTTTTAATTGATCTTGACAACCTCTGGGTATTTATTAATCATCAGTCAAGTGGAGGAGCAAATGCGTCACCTTCTGCGCACAAAATGCACAGAACAAGTTTTCACATCTTTTCTCCTGACCCACTTAAAAATGAAAGATACAAGTGGAAGATAATATAATTGGGTGCTCAAAATAGGTCGCCCATTGAGCCTTCAACTGTCAGTTTTTGGTGTTTTGGAGCTGCGGAAACTTGTTCCTTCTGAGCTTTCCACACGTTCTCCTGCTTGGCTCCTTTGATTAGAGAGAGTTTGGAGAGGAGAATCTGTTCGCTGCTGTTGACGAAACATCAAGTACATAAATCTCTCTGGAAATGGACTCCCAGCCAGATGGATGGCCAGCGTGCGGATAAAAAGGAAATAGGGTATACAATCTTCCACATGGGGTAGCTTGTTACATCAATCGTGTAGTCTGGAGAAGATTATGCAACGCTGCAGACGTCTAAACTTGATCAGTCCCACAAGAAAGAACATTCTACTTGCAGCAATGAGGAAAAGAGACATTTGGCTCATTTGTCATCTCTAATGACCCCCCCTCCTCTTTCCAACAATGAGAACAGTTCGGTGAAGGACTCTTGCCTCTGTCTCATTCTCCTTTTTGTGCCGCTGCAGAAACAAAAACAGCTGCCGTGTCCTGCGGCAGAGTTTGTTCTCAGATGATACCACACTGAGCCTCTCTGGCACTTGTCCGGGGTCTGGAGTCTCCCACACATTTCTGGGTAACGAGACCGACTTGCTCATCGTGACATATATCCCATCACCTGTTCGCTAGTAGGATTCTAATGCTGAATTGTTAGCATCTTGACACAAAGGGAGAGGCACGGCCAAGGAGAAACATAGAAGGGAGAAAAAGTAAATGCGCAGAAATCTTTAGACAGATGGTGAGTGCAAGCTAGATGAGCCATGCAATGCAGTCATTTATATACTGGCTGCACTCTCAAATAGACTCAAACCTGCCCCTTTGCATTAAAATGATAAACCATATGTTTAGCTCCACTCAAAATCCAACATGACAGGCCAACATGTGCCTCATGCTTTTAAGAATCTTCATCAAAAAAAAAAAAAGTAAGATGAGGATACAGAGAATTATTAATGTACTTATCTTTTCTGAAGTTGCATAATGCTACCCTGTGTAGGATAGAGGAGCTCTTGTGGTCGGGATGACCGTCGTCAGGAAGAGTGTGAATGCTTAGGCTGTGACTGACCCTCCCATTGCCTGCTTAAACATAAGGAGGGAAGCTGTTGGCTGGGCGATATGATGCTAATTTCAGTGTTTGGTTTCCCACAGTGCTCTGGGACTCTGCTCTAGCATCACGCATCTGATCCAGCCTGGTCATGCGTGCATGTACTTGCATGTCTGATGCCATACTAAATTTGGAAGAGCATCAGGGCCGATGTTTCAGACACGCAGTTCAAAATTAGCTAAGGAGAAATACCTTAGCTAATTCTGATGCAGGTCATTCACGGTATTTAGTTCAAAGTCACGGGCATTTTGTCTGAGTCTGAGTCCAGGAATGAGATATGTGACGCATCTCTGGGTATGAGTGTGTGAGTAAATGGTGTGTGTGTGCCCTGTGATGGACCTGTCCAGGGTGTATTCCTGCATCACCAAATGACAGATGGGAAAGGTGCAGGCAGCCCCCACAATAACCTAGATAAAGATTTTCAAAATATCTGTTTCACACTTTTTTTAAAATTCTCTTTTTATTATGACTTTCATGCTTCACATGTTCATGAACATAGGAATTCACTATTGTTAGAATTGTATAACAATATTAAATAGAATAGCGTTAAGCTAAAAAGTGTATTCGGAGTGTATAAAATTAGAGTTTTCCTGCAAAACTCCCTCTGTGGTGTTGAATTTGAATTTTTCAAAATATAAATCAAAATGTTATCACAGTCCGCTTCTTTAATCTCTTTCTCAGGCTGCTTGATATAGTGACAAAACCTGTATACCTGTATGCTGTTAATCCACTAATTACCCATTCTTTACTATATACTGTATCTTAGATGTGTATTTTGCACAAAATGTCTGAAACAATGTCTGATTTTAGTGTAAAACACCAGTGATGGTCAATGTTGCGTTGCAATATATAATATATATGAGTTTTAATCAGAAAATTATTAAACTTAATATTTGATAATTGTGAATGGTTTGATTGGCTTTTATTTCAAGATTATTAAAATAGTAATGACTCTACAACGCCACTGTGTTCATTTACAACACTTGCATGTTAGGTGCAACACAAAGGTACGTGTGTGGGTTACTCTGGGGCGCCGTCACGGCTGCCATATTGGAGCCATGGCACCCCACCAGCACTGGCTTATAAGCCACTGTGTGGCACAGTTCATTAGCCACCGCTCACTATGTCATCACCACAAGTTTGGCGTCATCTCAAGAAATAAAAATGGTGCAACAGCAGCAATGCTTTGTCAACACGAACGCGGAACATTTTAGCTGGACCACAAAAGGCTGTACAAATGTCTTCTTTCTTGTTTTAATAGTTTATCAGCTCATCAGGGATAGAGCTCATTGATAAACTGTTTATTTCATAGTTATTTTGTGCTCTGCATCCTTTAAAAAACATTGGTGTGTTGTCGTGATTTGCAGTCTGCTGTTTACGTGTATATGAAGAGCGCAGTGGTTGGCCGTCCTGAGGTACGTGTTTTCTAACTTGCAAACCTAACTTGTGTCAACTACTTAGCACATAGCATGAAGAATCAGGGCAGAATCATTCAGATTCATTCATCTAATTCATCTTATAATTATCTGATAAATCCATAAAACAAACAATTATCCACTTGTCACTTTTAATTTAAAGCACATTACTGTAAATATACGCACACCCAGGCAATATAGAGACAGTACCATAAATGATGCAGATCCAGAGCATCAAAGAACACAATCTATCCACAAAGGTACACAATCGTGGCAGCAGTGGAAAACCAACATGGGGAAAACCCAGATGAAATGCGAGACCAGGGTACTAACAGAGAAGAGGAGGTGGGGTTTTATTGGGGGGCAGAAATCAGATGCTGATGTGGAACGCTGAAATGACTCGTCAGTCGCCAGGGTAACAGAGGAGGACACAGACAGGAGAACATACGAATCAAGAAAGACTGCGGATCCTGATAAACAGACCGACAGACTTAGCAGAAAAGAAAAACAGATCCCATCATTTGTCGTCATCAGTATTTGCAGTCTCAGTTCAAATGTTATTATGGTGTGGGTTTGTGTCTGATTTTTAAACACTGCACAGTCTATTCTTTCTTTTGTTCTTTCTTCCTTCCCTTCTTTCTTTTAAAGATATATAAAAAAAATGAGCTTACCAGTAATTGTATTTGTAATACAACAACTTTGATGTAAATTTGGCCTTAATTAATTGCCACAACGGAGCTCAGAGTATCTTAAATCACCGCTGAGCTAAACTAATCATCTTTTTAATTGGAGCTGCCGTGAAGGAGTGGAGAGGAGGGCAAGTCATTGAAGACAGAGGATAAAAGTGTCACCCATTCATTTATCTGCATGGAACACTTACTGCTTTTAGTGCTTGTTCGGATGAATGGAGACGGCCAACATGCATCATCTTAATACAGCTCAGCCAACTGCGCCCTGCATAACCTTGTGCTGAACCGCAAGCTCTGGTAGTTTTGGTGCTCATTAATCAGCATCATTTCTTTTTTAATTAGATGCAGATGTTGCGGTGGAAATCTCATTTATGGATAAAGCGCTTCACAATGTGCGCGTCCCATCAGGAGTTTATTGACACTTGTTGTAACCTACGCGTCCTGTAATTATTTGCGAAGATACCCTGACAAATATCCATTCTCTGTGTGTTATAAATCATACTTACAGACATTAGACCTTCTTCTTTTACAGAGGCCATTCCTCTGAGAAACCCCTGAGGCTCTTTGCGTTGAGCAGAGATTCATAATTTCCTGCTATTTTAGGTCACTTTGAACAGTTTGAGAGACTTTGAAAAGCAACTACAAACACGCTACACTCCTCCTGGCTCATCTGAGGGGTCTGAGGTCTTATATTTCTTTTTTTGCATAACAGTGAGAAATAAGACAAATATTAGACTGGCATAGTTTCTTCTTTACAGGAGCATACTGGAAAAGTGAAATCTATATTCCTTCTCTCTGTGTTTCTGAGTGTGCTTTTCGACTTTCTAATGATGCATATTAACATAACCGGGACAGAATAATAGATTATCCTTCATGGTAAAACTAACTAAATAAGTAATCACAATCATTATCATCATCATTTACAAAAAGTTAAACAACTTGAACAATGGGAAGAGTGGAATTGGATGTAAATAATTGATTTCCATTCATCCATCATTGGCTGTCATCCATCAGCTGGTTTCTAACTGCCTGTCCATTACACTCATGAGTAACAAATTGCTCTTTCCCCAGGTCAAACATTCCCACAGCCTGTCCCAGCATGCATTGCTGTCAATTTAAATAATAAAAACCGACTCTTATCCACCTCACAGGCATATTTATCAACCACTTCCAAAATTTGAAATAGGAAATTAATGACTTGAAAAATAAAGAACAAAGGATGTTTAGATCATCCTGGTGTTCTGTGTGAACCTCGTCAGACACCGTTAATGTGCATGTGGGGGAACTACTGCAGCGCGTGGTTTCATTTTTGTTGGTATTAGCTCCCTGGGTCATGTGCATCTTCGGCTTCCAGATCATAATCACTGCCAAAACGAACCATGTCCATCTCCGAATGTCTGGCGGTGACAACAGAAATAAAACTCCCTCTTTTGTCCAAAATTATGAATGCACAAAAATGTAGTGACTCAAGGTCCATTTGGGTTTTACAAAAAAAAATTGAAACGTTTGACTCAGATGTCAGATGAATCTTCCTGAACTCACTTTCTTTCTCTGTAAACGAGGACATTGTTGCAACAAGCATTGTGTTTTATTACATAACGTCGGTTATTTTGTGACTGCCTTGACTATTGTGGGTTATTAATGACATCACAGGAACCACTGTAACAACTACAGCGGGGAAAATAAAGGCTTGGTAACCTCAGGTGGAATGACAAGCAAGTCTAGCTCTCTGACATCTGCTTCTGTGGAAATAACGCCAGGACGTCCCTGACAGTTCACCCCAGATGCTGTGGTCCCCTCTGGCTGCAGCATCTGTCTAATGAGGGTGCACAGTGGCTTCTGTGAAGTAGACGTAATGTCGCTTTGATATCAAGTCCTCCAATAAATTGCTACATAATGAGGATGAGAATCCTTACAAGGGTACGTCTAAAATCTAATCGTTAGCATGTCTTTCCTGTGTTCATACATCAAAACTTTGACCAGCGACCATCTTGAATGTCATCGATTTGTCTTTTTTTTTTCTCCATGGTGTAAACCAAACATTATGCACCAATTGGACCTTATCGAACTTTAATTTTGGCTTTTACTTGGTGTCAGTGTGAAATTTGTCAATAATTCTTGCAGTTGTGTTTAGCCAATAAGAGATTTTACCAAATTATACATAATCAATACGCAAAATCCCTGAAATGGCCCCAAGCCCCTCCATGATACAGCCTCTCTCCGGCCATCTGACTAAGAGAATAAAAGAAAAAAAAAATCCATACAAGCAACATGACAAAAGTAGAACTATCAGGGAGGTAATTACAGTTTGCATACTTACCCTGAATTCTAAGATAAAGTGCTGCTGCTGGTGCAAAAACAGGGCTATTGCACTGTGTTGCTTCAGCAACTCCCAGCAACAAAATGCAATTCTAAGTCCCACTGCTAACATGAAAAGCTCGTAGAAATGAGCCAGGAATTGCAAAGAAGAAGGATGAAAAAAAGGTCGGATTTGTTAGGAATTAAATGTGGTCCTTCAGCCACTGTTATGCTTTTTTGGGTTTGAATGTTTACATTTTAAGTATGCATTTGACACATGTATGCTAACATAAAAACCTCTCTCTGCCATTAAATGCTTATTATTGAAAGTGATTTAAGACTTATCGGAGAAATGCTGATAAATTAGCATAAGCTTTTATTTGTGTATTCTTTATTTATATTGTTATGCTGATTTCTTTTCTTTAATTTTTTCCTCTTTTCTGAAATTGTATATTGTCATTTCAACATATGGACCTGTGTCTGCACTAAAGAT
The DNA here is from genome assembly GCA_016586285.1 of Arothron firmamentum. Taxonomy (NCBI): domain Eukaryota; kingdom Metazoa; phylum Chordata; class Actinopteri; order Tetraodontiformes; family Tetraodontidae; genus Arothron; species Arothron firmamentum. The sequence continues at coordinate 13,050 of BJFM01006274.1, forward strand.
TTGGTTTGTAACAACAGAGATGGACGACAACATGAGGGTGGTGTCAACTGAGAAAAACAGCACTGATGTTACCACAACATCCTCCCACACATCAGTTCTCTGGCCAGCTCTGTTATGAAATAAGAAAAAAATAAATCCATCAAATTAAAGGGCCTCTCTTGGTGAAGGTGGTGGGTTGTGAAAATTGTAGAACACAGGACAGGGCAGGAAAAATGGCAGCCAAGACAGAGGGCAGTTTAGAATTTGACAGCTTGCATGTGAACTCTCAAAAGAATACAAATAATTTTTTAAAATATATTTCCATTGATAAATTAAAAAGCTATTAATATTTGTGGACTTCATAGGGCCCTTTGTGTTACGATTCTACTTCCTGTACTTGGAGCCCTGCCTGGTTTGTTTGAGTGAAAATGAAAGACTATTCAGACTTTTTAAGCCTCATCATTTTCAGCTCCAGATCTGAAGAATATTTGAGAACAGAAACCTGAATTACACGACAATAGTTGTAAAGGTACAAAAATGGGGAATATCAAAGGAAAGGACTTCATTTCAAATAAAGGGGAAAACCTAGTAAACAACAACAAAACTGACAACAGTTCTATAGATCCACCATCCATATGTGATATGTATTAGTATATGCTGGCATGGTGGGTTGGGGAAAGTGAGAGACATGATTGACAGGTAACAGAAACCTGTCTGCACCGGAACTCACAAGTAACTGAGTATGATCAATAGTGTCAACCTGCGGGCCAAACTTTCAACAACTTCTGTCCTTCAAGCAGCACCGTCGCTGTGCTCCAGGCAGAGTGGTGAAAGCTCCAATTCAAGCATTAAACATGCACACGCTCATATAATAGTGGCCATAATAATCATGGCGGCTTGGATAGATGGGGGTGAAACCTCCCAACAGCAAATGTGACAAAGGACGGTCTGAAGAGGGAATGCATCACCAGGGTGAGCTGTCACCAGAAGAGGTCGGGAGGCGGGCGGCCTTCAGGTTAGTGGCCTTGCTCTTCCCATTCATCCCTTCATATGTATTAAAATTTACAAGGGAAGGCGTTGTCAAGTGTTGTGACTTCAAAGATATTCAGAAGGTGCTAAAGTAAGGTTAGCATGTCAGGCACTGCAAGGACAATGTGATAGTTTTCATGCAGTCCCAAGAGGTTCAATTCACTTTGAAGTTCGACAAATTTTAATATTATTATTAAAATGGATTAACAGTGGCTAAAGGAGCACTGGGGACCCTCTCGATGCACGTGCTGGTCTGGGCTTCAGGGTCTGGTCTAACACATGGCTAAATCTATAGATCTGCCCTTTGACATTTATCACAAGAATGAAGAGAGTAAAAATGTATTCACAGTAGAAAGAAAACTTTTGAATCTTGAGGAACCATTTTTAATCCACAGCTATCCTGTGGTTATTCTGGTTAAAAATTTAAGCATTTTAACAGTAGCAGAAGGTTGTAATTCCATTTCTAATAAAACCCATTTTCCCTTCAAACTCTTTACTTCAGAGGGCTTTTTTTTTTAGCCAAGCCTGATGATAAATGGATTTACATTAGAACTCATTCATGTTTCATGGAGATTTTCTTCATAATGTCTGAAAATATCAATATCATATGAATAAATATGCCAAAATGTCACATTCAGAGGCAGCAAGTGCAGCTTTCTGACCTTTTGATGTTTGAGCTTAACCGTTAAATTGGTAACTATATATCTTTGTAAATGAGACCAATAAATGTCCGAATAACTTTGCTCAGCAAGAGGGGAATGAATCTCTTTTTTCAATTATTTTTTCCTCCCAAATTGATGTTTCTTGGAGATGTTCTCATGTGCTTCCCACAGAAGGTTCCATCCATTCTGCCTTGGCCACCAGACTATTCAGAAGCTCAGGTCAGCTTGGGAACAGCCTCCCTGGAGGTGAAAGTTCACAGAACCATCTGTGGAAGGCAGTCACTGCCGTTCTTCAGCTTGGATTCTGACTGGCTGTTAGCGAGCAGTGGGGGCTTCGAACCAAGCGCCAACAGATATGGTGCAGATGTGAGTTAAGATCGGATCAGCCATTGCCTGACTGACCGCCCCCCCTCACTCCACCTGGGGGCGTTTCTGGATGAAGCGTTCGTGGTCCACAAACACAGATTTCCACGGCAGAGGCCTTGCGGGGCTGGGGGCTGGGAGTTGTCGACATCCATCCATCAGAGGAGAACGTTCTGACACAAAGGTCCTCCATCCTGACTCCGACCCTCTTCTGAAACCGGAGAGCACCTTCAGAGCTGGTTAGAAATTAGAACAGCTTGAGGTGCTGCTGCGAAGCGTTAAACATGCACAGACAACATTATTATCAGTTGATTTCTCTATGTCACAAAACCATCACGAGAACCGTACGATTGTATACATTTATTTTTCCCTCTTATATTTGTTTCATTGGCAAGACAAGGACGAAGATTCACTATTGTTTAAACCAAACATTTACCGGAGCCTCTTGGGAAAAAACGCATCATTTCAAGTAATTCCTGAACGGGGCTTTAAGAAGATTCCGTGGTGTCACTTTTTTCTTCTTCTTCTCCCGATCATGGTGTAATGTCAGTAAAACACGCGGTCATCATCGTGACAGTTATCTAGTCCAGCTCTGTAGATTCGTCTTGCGGGTCCATGGCGTGCGTCATTGCGCAGCGGCGCGTCCATCCCGTTGTGGTTCACGGGAATCCGCTGACAGAGCACAAGCAGTTATTTGTGCGGGCGTGCGAGCGCGTTCATCAGCAGGTGCCTTCTTTTACTGGATGGAAGTGGTGCTCACAGCCACACCGATCTAAAGGGGGGGGAAAAATCTGGCGTTGCGGGCACATCATCTCCGGGATGCACTAACATGCGTGACGTGCTGGCGACGATCTACGATCACAGGTAAAGTTCGGGTTTTAACTTCGAGACCTACATTGTTCTTCTGTGTTTTTCTTGCGGTGTTGTTTGAAACCCCCCGAACAGTGTTCGTGTTTACCGCAACCCAGATTTTTAACAGACGTTTGATGTCTTTTTGTGCGCCTTTCTTGCGCGTTTCTGAAGAAGACGAAGGGTGTTGGGGAAAAAAGTCTGCCATCCATGTAAACTTTGAGGCAGGGAAAAGCTATATTTCACATCCAAAACAGCTGAATTTTTCTAAATGCTTATCAACAATTCAATAATCACTTGGGTATTGTGTGCGCACACGCGCAAACGCATGCGCGCGTCCCTGGTAATGGCACTGGGCTTTCTTTCAGCTCAATTCAGCTGCCACAAGCTTGTTCAACAGTGCCTATGGTGTGATCTTTGTTGAAAAAATTGAGGGTTAGATGTTAACAAGTATTTAGCAGTCATACTAAGAATTCGTGGAATTCAGTCACCTAAATGCCGAGGGGATTTTATTTTTGTTAGTTAGTTTCTTTTTTCTTTTTTTTTTATAAGAACGACAGCTCTCAAAGTGAAGGTCAGGGATTCATTTGATAGACTTCTTAATGTCTTCACAAGAACAAGGTGGCCCTTCTAAGATTTTTAACGGTTTTTAGACATTAACCTTGTGCAGGCTTTTTACCACGATCTCTTCATCAGATGATCAAAGCACACTTAAGCTGTCCAGTGAAGAGACTAATGATCCAGACAAAACTATGGTTAAAAAAACAAAAACAAATTCAATTCACCAGGAAGCTATTTCTTTTAGCATCCTACCAGTTTCCTTGAAGAACAATTATAGTCAGATTGCACAAATTGTCGGGCACATTTAGCGTAATTGTGCAGATTTTTGCTCACTCATTGGGCATATAAACTGCCAGCTGCTGTACAGATTTAGGCCAGCAGACACAGTGAAGGCAGAGGGGAGCTGTGTGGAGATAATGGAAAGGCACTCTGTTATCATCAATGCTCCAGAGCTGGGAATGGGTCCTTTCCCAGTATTACAAACTGAAGTATTGCAGTTGTTTTGGCTCAGTGGACATGTGGTTGCATCGTCTTCCTTGATAATATTCTCAGTATTGATTTGATTTTCTGCCTCTACCAACATATTGACTCGGATTTTCCAGACTGAATGGGCGCGCTGTCTCACAGCTCCTCTGATTCATTGTCGGACGCCTCGCAATCTCCTCGTGAAACCACTTTTCACCTTTTTAACACCAAACGGAACATTTCTAAGACTCACCAGGTTGGTGTGCAGGTGCGTCGCCACAGGATTTGTGTGTGCTGGTATTTGTCTCATGGGACCTCTCCTTAACTCTTTTAGCATCCTGCGTCATCAGATATATAATCTGATGGCATAAATCCTCCTGGTGTCCATACTCGAGCTGTCACAGTGTCCAGATGTGTCGGCTGGGCTCCCTCAGGCTTTTTTTTCTTTTGAAGGATTACATGTGATTATATGTAAAATGTGGCCAAAGCCCAGAGGTGTAGTCTTGACAAAGCAGAATGCTTCTAAGCAGATGTTTTTGAATGAAACTCATCTTTATCAGCATTACACCAAGGACTGTATTTCTGTGCACTTGCTACTGTGAGAGTTTTGACGAATGAAATCAGCATTACCTCAGGGGTGTTAAGCTCTCACCCCTGTTTTGGTGAAAATATTGCCACTTTAAGCACAAGTACAGTATTGACGTAATGCACCCAATTATAAAAAAAAGTATGATAGTTAAGTTGCAATGTTCATGTAGAACCCTGTGGAGTAGACAAACTGTGCACAATGCAGTCATTATCCAGCCCTCAAGGATAATCATTATAGGGGAAGCAGCTGTAACTGTACCGCCATAACAACGCGGCTTTTCCCCTGAGTAAGTAAAAGTGTTGTCTTGCATGGTGCAGATTTATGTCAGCTTGCGCTGTGAATAATCCCACAATTGCCTCATTTATTTGCACAAAGCTCAATGCAGACATTTCTTAGTTTAAATCTCATTCCGACTTTGTGCCGGAAGCATTTGGATTGACTGGTTAATACGCTGAAAGACTGATCAAGCTTCGGTGGTGTTTGCTTTGGATTTGTCATTTACCTCAAACACTGCACGCAATAGCCAACTGAGCAAAACTAAGCTGTAAGGCACAACCATACATTGGTATAAACAAGAAATATGGGATTCAATCCTGGAATCAGTTAAGGGCTTCTCATTAATAGCTAATGCCAACAAAATTGGTTTTGAGGGTCTCATACATCACATGACCTTTTAGCATTTTAATGACAAATAAATCCAGTCCCCTCAAGCCTTTTTTTTTTTTTTTTGCTTGCTATGAAATAGCTGGCAGTAGAAAATTCTGAAACCTGTAGTCAAAAATATTCAAATAATGTGGATCTCATATACAGTATCTTAGAGGAATCTGCTTCGCTACCCGTCCAAGATGTGCATTTGCTCAAGCTGGTAAAATGTGTACATTTTTCCAAGAGACATGAAACACTCATTTTTAAGTTTTAGAATTATATTAATTTTATGACCCTTGATCCAGCAGGATTATGGATTTCCTAAACAATGAGGAAATCAAACTATTATTAATACAAAAAAGAAAAAAAAAAATACAGATGTGAGTATTTCCTCACAGCTGCCACATCTGGGAGTCTGATAAAGTTTGAGCAGATAAAAGAGTACTTTTCCGAGTCCTTCCGTGGTGGAATATCAGACAGCTCATTCACTTGGAGGCCCCTGGGTGGATTTGAGATTAAGCCTAAAACAAGAAACTAAAACAATCTTACTCCAATTCCCTCTAAATATTCATGCATAGTTTCTTCCACAGAACTTTCTGTGAGAACTGCAGAGCAAATCTGAGCCAAATCTCAGCAGGTAATGCACTTTTCCCTCAGTATATGATGGTGCTTTCATTGTATTGTCTTATTGGGATTTTTTTGTGTGGAGATGCTGGGGCTAGCAGAGTAATCTGCTCACACTTTATTAAATCCCAGAATGAAATGAGATAATTAGGAACCTAAAACCCAAAGCAATCACAGTATGGTATCTGCTCTGAATAACAAACCAGATTATCAGCCGGGAACAAACAATTTTCTGATTACATGTTAATCTGCCGTTTTAACATGCTCCTCAAGCAAGAAGCTACCATCAGACACCAGTTTCCACTTAATCCATTCAACCAGATGGATGACAAAGCCAATGATTTCAATTTCAAATGAATGCCAAAGCCAATCAAAGGCACGTGCACAACCATCCTGATAAACAATCGAAATACTAAATTGATGCCAAAATCTGCTGTTAAACACATGAAGACTGATTAAGCTGTAAAAGAAAATGAACATTTCTCATTTTGCTGCTCTGAAAACCTGAACTGAAAACTGAAAAATAAGTCTGCTCCCTATTGAGCATGTGACAAGTTTGAAGAATCTGCACGGAATATTTTAAAGTTGTGGTATAGGTGTACTATCACTCACACCTGTGACTATATAGAATTTTACATGTGGAACTAGAGGTTTAATAAATAATAATTTATTAATAATTTTGCATTTTTAATAATAAAAAGCGACTTAAAGTGCTCATGGTGAATGCCGACACTAAAACTACATGGCTATAAGATAGCATCATATTTAAGATATATATTTTTTACAAGTAAGATATCATTATAACGAATATAATGGATTGTATTCAGGCACTGCCCACATCAAGAAACATACATGAGAATGGGGAAGGGGGAAGGGGGGCTTTGAGAGCATAAAGGTTAGTGTTCCATTGATGTGACTCAGCCAGTGTGCCAAGAATAAGCACCTCAAAGAGCAGTGAAGAAGAGAAAGAGCAAGAGAATTAAATGAAGCGACTCACTTCTGCTTGACAGAAGTTTTTTTTTCCTAATATTTGCCACTGCCCTTTTCAGGTTGGCATGAGATCAAATTGCCGGCAGCTAAAGTGAGAGTTGAAAGACAGGCGTCCCTTTTATCCACCCGTCCATGTAGAACTGCTTTTCATCAGGATGGTCAGCCCAGCGCAGACGGCATGAGCAACATAAGCAGAGGACCGGAGCTCTGAGAGCACAAACTCCTATCAGGTCAACAAATATTTGACAGTCTGGTGGCTTCACAATGCGCTTTGGTCTGAAACCATGAAGCAAGGCTTTTTTGGTTACGCGTGCACAGTGTAACTCGTGATGGATGGTGCCGTCAAACGTAATGGAGCGTGTTGATTATCATGTAGCAGTTGATTGATCGATGGATTCCACAAGTTACCACAATGTGCATGATTTTTAATTGAGGAGGATAAACATGAGACATGACATCAATGCTTGTGAGTGTTCCTGTCGATCTCCTGAACAGGTCTCTGAGTTTCCATAATAACTAGATGTTGTGAGCAGGAGGAGACGTCCTTCAGTCCTTTACATCATTACCAAACTCCAAATATAGATGAATGAATCCTCCTGGTATTCCCCTGCAGACTCAGTTCTCAATATAACTCAAGTAATTAAAGTATGAAAGTGTGTGGAATTTCAGTGTAAGGAATATTTTTGTGTATTTAGGCCCTTAGCACCGACTAGCGTGAGGCTCTGTTGTTTATGCAAAAAAAAAAAAAAATCCTCCTTTTCATTGTTCTTCCCCCAAATTAATGTTTAGGCCATTTGAGGGCCTAAACATGCTCAAAAGCTCATTAAAAATTGCATGTGCAGGTCTGGTGAAACATTTTGCAATTTAGGAGTTATGTGAAGAAACTGCTCTGTCGCGCCACCTGTGCTCAGGTTATCACAGGGGCCCCTTCACCTACATCCGTGAAATGTGCGGATTTTGACGTTTCGCCAGAAGAAGGGAAGTCACGGTGACTGGGAGAAACAGGATCAAAGTTTACCCAAATCAGTGGTGTGAGGCCTCAATATTACAGCTTTAATTTCTATATTATTGTAATCTCATCCAGATGGGCCTGCTGGTGTTAAGTAGTTCCCAATCTCTTGTGATTTTAATGTAACAACAATCAAAGTGAGCGAAGACAGTATTGTAGTTAGATATGTTATATACAGTATGTGTTATATATAACACATGTATTAGATATGTGTTTTTATTTTCACCACATGCTCTTCGTAATCATCACCAAGGTAGGAGGTTATGTGAGATTCATCATTTGTTTGTCTATCTGTTAGCAAAATAACTCAAAATTTTGAGGAACCATTGATAATGGTGAACCATTGGTGACACTCTGGATTCCGAAGGGACCTTTAGACCCCCAAAGCTCAACAATGATGTTAAAAGCTTATTGAGGCACACACAATATGCAATATGCGGGGAAGTGAGCTGCTTGGCAGATGTCTCCAAATTTCTCTTCTAGTTTTGCTTAATTTGGTTGGAAAATTGTAATGCTCCAAATTTTGAGTTCAAGCTGTTTATTTTTCGTTAGTTTAACCTTGAACATATTGTAGTTTCTCAATTATTGCTGTGATTATGCTGTGTGAAATTATTGCTGTGTATTTTGCATTTCCATATTTGTTTTTAAGGACTGGAACGGAATGGTTAGGATTCAGTGGTGCATTTCCTGTTCCTCTTCACCACTTTGTTTCATTTAATTTTTTTGTTGACTTTTCTGTCGACATTTCATCTCTACGCCTTTCTGTTGTTTCATGGAAACTCCTCCAAAAGTGAAAAACAAAGTCGAGTTCACAAACGTTATTTCTGGCATCTGCTTGTTTTCTGGACTGAGCTTTTGTTGTTTTAAAATAAATCAGCTACCTGAGCCTCCTGCCAACAAACGCAGACCCTGTCCTCTCTGCTTTTGGAACAGAGGACACTCACTGCCACAGACCTGCTCCAATACGTTTTGTTTCAAAGCTTCTGAAAGAACTTTGGAATGAATAAAATTGTCTGACAGGCTGCACGTTGGACTCTTGCAAATGATGATCACATTAATTCTTCTTGAGGATTTAATTTCTTGTAAATCTTCTGTTTGTGTTGACATAAACTGATGAACCATCAATGTTCTCTGGAGTACCAGTAATTATCTTCAGCCTCACTATGTACACTTCGCTGCAGTGCACTAAACATTTTGTATATGCATTTTTTTAAATATATAACTGAGCATCAGATCTACACTGATCCCATGATTTCCTTTGCTAATGCACTGGTAAATTTGCACCAAACTCCATTTACACTGTGTAGCTGCTAAAAAAAGAAAAAAAAAAACAAACAACAAGAA
>BJFM01006274.1:22187-46787 GCA_016586285.1 Arothron firmamentum
AACAGGTGTTCTTGTGGATCGATTTACTCTGGTGTGTTGTATGTAGCACTTAAACTGGATGAATACGTTGTTGAATTGGTCCATCAGTTGAAGGAGATGCAGAGTGAATGAGTGGACCACACATGGACCATGGACCGTAGTTCCATGTCAAGGTCGGCGTGGCATTCCTGCAGACTCAGCAAAAAAAAAACAAAAAAAACCCATCAAACCTCCTATACAGTTTCCTTAGAAACAAGCTACAATATAAAGTTAACTGTCTGCGTTGTGATCAAATGGACACCAAGAATGAAGTGCAGAACTGATAATAGTGGCGGTTTGATTATGTGAAACAGGATACAGGTGTAATAAGAGAAATGCTGATGTTAATAACACATTAATGCACATTAATGCACATTAATAACTAATTAGCTGGATTGACAATTGGCTACAACCAGCTGACTTGTCTGTTTCATTCCTGTCCCAGGAGTCTCTGTGAAGCAGAGAGGACTTGGCAGTGAACGCACCGAGCCTTCGGGCCTCCTCCTCTCCATTCCTCCGGTGCCACTCAGCCTGCTTCGGAGTGTCAGTTTCAGTTTGTTCCTTCCCTTAACAAACTTGCGCCGATTCTTCCGGGATTCAAGGTCGCGTCCCTGTTGGCTCTAGCTCCAGCTGAACGTGTGAGGCAATCCTGCACCAGTGGGATTCCAATCATCTTCAAGTGCGACACACTCGGTCATTAGCTCAGTGTTTTATGACTGAAGGCCATGAGGATCCTTCACACTGAGGGGTAACTGCTACTTGGGCGTTTTCTTTTACTAATGTCAACTATTGTAAAACATCACCGCTACAGCAGATGTGTGCGTAAAGTGAGTTAAATGGGCTTTAGTGATGGTTCTGTTCCTTAATACTCATATGTATCAGTCCTGCTCAACCTCTTATGGAGGAGCTGCTTCAGAAAACAGCAATGAAGTCAAAATTGGTCCGTTCCTCCATGCATGATAAGGAATAATGTTGAATTACTTCAAAGACTAGAAAAGCTGAGCGCAGACGTCCGCCAAGCTACACACATCCCTATATATTGTGATTCACATCAGTAGGATAGTATGTGTAGGCAGTTGTAATACATGGTCACATAATATAGTAGGTTGCTTTACGATCAACGCCCCCGGATCTTTGATCTTTGGATGATCAAAGGTTAATGTCTCTCCAGAATCCCGAACATCACCATAAATGATATTGGCCCATTATAAAACATTTGCTGAATATTTCATTAAAATCTGTTCCAAAAAAAAAAAAAAAAAAAAGAGTTAATTTGCTAAAAAGCAGCCGGCAGGAAGGCAGGTAGACAGACAGGCAAGCAAGCAGACGTGCAGGCAGGTGCCAGCTGTCACATGACCTCCTCCCTTGGTGGAGGTAAAATTAAGAGCTAAACAACCTACTAAGAAATGCAAAGGACACAAGAGATGCTTTATTGCTTGTTTAACTGTTATTTATTTATTGTTTTACCTGTATAGGAATATATTTCATTTTGTATCAGAATATTTAAAAAAAAATCTTTTATATGTATATATTATAAGACATCAGCTACAAAAACAATTTTATTTGTTTTTGATTATTTATTGCTAAATGTCACATAAAATATTTTTGCTGGATTCCTTTTCTCTTGAAGTCATATCACAATATTCATCAGTTGGTTTTTTTTTTTAACAATATATAACATTGATTAAGCTCGTCAGCATTATGTGACAAAGATCCCTGCACTTGTACTCAGGAAGTCACCAGGTACACTCATGTGATCTATTGCAGCAATTACAGAAGCGGGAAGTGGGCCAAATTGATGATTTGTTGGTTTGATCTAAAGTAAACCCCAGCTGTGGCTCTGACTGACTGCAGGGCAGTGGTCCACATGTGTTTGCTGTGTAATCTTGTGACAAAATCTGCCCAAAGTAGCTCCATGTGAACATGGAGTCAGTATAGCTGGTGGGAAACTCCATTGTTAAGCTCTGTATTCTGCAGCGAAGGGGAGTGTTTCCATCAAGGGCTCTTCCTGTTATTACATGCCTGAGCTCATGTGTCATCAACAGAGTCACAGAATCGATTTTTGACATTATATTGTAACTTCTCTGTCTGGCTCACCCTCCATATTAGTCAGGCCTCATGTGATGAAAGTGCAGTGGTCTCCAGATGAATTCTGTCGCCTTTTAATCTTGGAAGATGCTCAAGAAATGTAGAGTGCAGGGTGTTAGATGAAGTAAAAGCACTTCTTCTCAAGGAAAACTGCAATATACCATACTTCTTTAGGCCAAATGGTACCCTTGCTGGGGTTGAGATGATCAGCATCAAAAGGTCACAGTGTTGTTAAGGGAAACATCACTCAGGCGCCACAGCTCTGCAGCTGTTGTGTGATTTAGAGATGGACTCAGCAATATAATCCTTCATTTCGGTGTCTGTGCAGAAGTATGAGAGAAATAAAGTACTGCAAAGAAATCACTGTTACCTGGGTGATGATCTGAGTGCAAACCTGAGAGAAGAACCAGGAAAGATGGCAATGTTCCACTGCGATGTGTGCCAGCAGTTTGAATCTGGCGGAGCTGCAGGAGTCACGACATCAGCGCATGTGGGTGTCTTGTACTGATATGCAACAAAAAACTTGGCGTTAAAAGGAAACAACATCCATTCTGAATCACCTGACGTCTCTCTCAGTTTGAATAACATCATCTTCTCCCATTTGTATTTTCATTCCAGATAAACTCTACCTGGCATCTCCACTCGATCAGCAGCCATGGCTTTCTCTGTATCTGGGGGGTTCCTGTTCACCCTTCTTCTCATTAGCAGGTAAGACTGCTGACACAATGCCAGGAGCAGCTCACACCTGCTGGGGTCTGCAACAGCAAAGCTACCCTTGCAGTCAGGAAGCATAATCATGTGGGATGCTAATTTGCTTTGTTCATGCTAAAGATCAAGGGCTTCTCATCAGTGTGCAGTAACTCCCAGTGCATCACACGGGAAGCATTGCAAATCCATGGTAAAAGATTGATGCAGTCATTGCACATATTCTGTTTTAGAATCTGTGATATTTTATCAGTGTATAGTTTGATCTATAAAGAGAAAGTCTCCCATCTTCTTGCAAGCAGAAGCGTAGAATTTTCTTTGCACACTTTGCATGTGGCAGATCCTCTCCGTCTCACTGGAAACTGCTGGTGGAGATTCTCTGCAGTGCGACGCTTATTTCCACACTCAGTTTTTGGATTAACACGGGGCAGCAGGCTGCCTGCTAGTGGCATGTTTTTATACAGTATATACCAAACTTGCCTCCAAACCACCAACACATCTGGGCTATCCTTGGTCAGCATAACGTAGTCAATATATCTTGTATAATAAGGTGAAAATTAGGAAATGGGCCATTTTAGTTTCAGGATATTTCACCACATGTAATTAGAGAGTACAGATTTGGCCTAAACCAACATTTTGTGGCACGTAAAAGTTATGTTACTGAAGTTTTTGTGTATCTGATGTAATGCAAGGATCAGGCTACAGGCTGGATCAGGATCAGGATCAGGATCAGGCTAAATTTTTAGTCTTTTCCTGGTGGATCGTGACCCTGCACTAGTTCATAGGTTATCAGGGAGGCGTGGCAATTTTTTTTTTTTAAAAAAAGCTGTCAATAATGGCTACGGAATCACTGTGCCTGATGCTAGCGCTAACAAAAACAATCATCCTATTTGTCAACGTCAAGGTTCGTGTCTGTAACATGTCCAGGCAGATGCTTTTATTTCGAGTATTTTTAGTTCTGTTTCCAGTGATTGCTGCTACCTTTACTTTTTGTCTCTCGGACTAATTGGTGCACACCTGAATCCAATCAAATCATGGCCGGTATTTAAGTCTGGGGAGCCAGAGGAGCCCAGCTGTTTTCTGTGTCTCCCTGTGAGTTTCCTCGATCATGTTTTCCCGTTTGTTTTTTGGTAAACTGTTTCCTAGAGCATCTAGTGATTTTTAGTTTGTTTCTCTAGTCTTCTGCCTCCGCTTGTGGGTCCAGACTCTGTTCCACTCGTAACAGTGTCATAAGAAATGTCAAGCTATGCAAGGAAGTAAAAATACTTTGAACATGCTAGACTTCTTGTCAGGGCATCATGGATTGCCAGGGACTTCAAATGGCTGCTGTATTACACTACAAATCTATTTGCCTTTTCCAAGGTTCACCAATGGACCCCAAACTGGAAATGTGTCAACCACACTGAAATCGCTTGAAAATTAGACTGAATTCATGTAGTCTGATGCTAGCATAAGGTCATTTTCAGATTTCACCTTCCTTTGCTTGAGTAGTATGGATGGTATCTTCAGCAGATGAACAGTGATGTGTCAACTTCTCCCTGAGATTCACTGTGGGCATGAAGGTGGTGATATAATCAGTTTAAATCAGAGGGAAACAGATGGGTGAATGTATAGTTTAGTAACAGTAACTGAACTTGATCGAGGCCACAATTCTGCTGAAGCACAAAATCAGCCTGCTGATGTGTTAATAGGGAAAAATTGTATTTTATTTTATATATATTCAGGCACTGAAATTTGAGGATCCTAAGATGACCAATTATTCACTATGTGAATTTAAAGGCCAGTGCTTTCAAGTTGTGCCTTTAAATAAGGTACTTGGTAAATTAAGTTTTACACAAAGTAGTAAAATTATCTTACTGTAAAGAGGTTATTCATACATAAAGGAGGGATTGATTTTATTTTAAAATAAATAGGTTTATGATTACAAAAACGTGTTTACAGTGTTAGATTACGAACTACCAGAGAGGCTGGGGGATGCTGGGAATATATAATAGGACCCTGCTGAGTTGATTTATAGTTGTTCATTCTCATGTTCTGTCAATTTGAGATTCTCAATCTTGAAAGCTTTGCTGATATATTGTTGACTGCTCATCCATAGCCAGTGAACTACCAATGTGCCACAATCACCTTTACCTTGGCCCACGTTGAGCCGACCTTGGAAACGTTGGGACTGCAAGGACCTTCCCCCACTCATGGAATGCTCACATTTATCAAGCAGAAAAGGCTCACAAGGTTGTGAGAGGCTTGTTTGAATCCAGGAAAAACTGATGTCGATTCATCCTGGGAACAAAATGCACGAGCACCGTGGTGAAACACTGACAGATGCTCAAGCGCCAGTCAAACCTCTGAAAAGTTTCAGATCCCCAGGACCTCAGTGAAAATCCTGACAGCATCGCAGTATTTGAGACGGTTTTGAAGAACAAGGCAAGAAGCTCAAGCCGACAGAAAGAAGATTAAACACGAGCTTTGTAAAAAGATCAAATAAATAAATATAGAACTGATATATTTTTGTCATCCGAGAGGGTTCGCTGTGGTCATGGATGTTTATTTTTATTTGAAATTGTTCTGAGGACAATTGAAATACACTTTGACTGTTTGAAACATATTTATATGATTAATTGTTCAGTTCAATTCAATTCATCTGGACTTATAGCATCATCTATACTTATAGCATCTGTTACAATCAAAATTGTCTTTAGGCACTTTAGCGAAACCCAGGGGCTGATCCCCAACAAGCAACAGTAGCAAGGAAAAATGTTCCATTAACAGGAAGAGACCTCGAGCCGGACCTCATACAAGAGGACCTTCCTGCTGGCCAGATGGATAAAGAGGGGGGAGTAAAGAGGAAAGAGTAAAGAGGGAGGAGAAGGAGGGATGGACAGATAGAGGAGAGAATAGACATACATCATAGATGCAAATACATTAATTACACAGAGCAATCAAAGCTAGAGCTGAGTGGGTTGTTAAGGTCAGGGGTTCAGAAGTCAGGAGGTCAGTGCAGAATCGCTGACTTACAAGACAGGACAGGAGAAGCCAAGAAACAACAGGGTGACTGAAACCCTTCAGTGGATCATGTTTCTAGTCTTTGTAATTTTTCACAAAAAACAAAACAAAAAAAAGGCACTCCTAGAGACCTTTTTCATATGTGAGTCAGAAGATACAGTAGATCTTGTCAAAGGTTCCTCCAACATTCCTCACAGAGAGATTAGAGGCTAAAGAGATACAATCTAGAAAAAAGATGTAATCTAATCTATCCCTGAGAAGCTTAGGACTGAACACAATGACCTCAGAAGAGGAAATTCGAGGTCAGCCAAGACTTTATGTCTTTAGGACTAGCCTGGAGCTTCATTAAATGCTCCATCGCCTCTGGTTTAATGGATAAACACAGCTGTGTCATCAGCATAGTGATGAAAATTTTTTCCATACTGCCAAATAATGTTTCCTAAGGGAATCGTGTACAAGGTGAAAAGGATTGGTCCAAGTACAGAACCTTGTAGGACACCAAAAGTAACGATAATAAGAGGAGACATCATGAACATGAGTGAACTGGTATCTATCTGATAAATATGATCTGAACCAGTCTGGTGCTGTCCCTCTAATCCCAGCGCCATATTCCAGTCTACGCATAAGGATGCCATGATAAACAGTATGGACAGCAGCACTGAGGTCCAGCAGAACCAGCATTGAAACCAGTCCATCATCTGAAACTCGGAGAAGATCATTAGTAACTCTAACAAGTGCTGTTTCTGAGCTGTGATGAGCTCTGAAATCTGAGTAGAACATCTCAATCAGAATGCGTCTCTGCAGGTCGTCCAAAAGCTAAGTCACCACCACCTTCTCAAGAACATTAGAGAAAAGAGGAAGGTCAGATCTAGGCCTATAATTTGCTAAAACATCTGAACCAACTGATGCTTTTTAAACAATATTTTTATTACTGCATCCTTGTAAGACAGGGGCTCAACACCTAAAGAGCTATTGATCCTGACCAAGAATGCAACTGCCAATCAGAGCCAAAATGTCCTCCATAAAGTGTGTTGGGATGGGGGTTTAGAAGACACATGGTAGACTCAGACCTTCCAATTAAAGAGGACATCTCAGAAAAGTTTAAATTACAGCAGTTGAAGGACTCATTAGAGACCCCATCTGACTCCATAGTCATAATATCTGATGGTCTAACAGCTGTTTTTCCCCTCTTATATTAATAACTAGTGTAGTGAAGAAATTCAGAACTCTTCACTCTTAAGTGTGGAAGGAATATGCAGATCCATAGCACTGGGACTTTGGTTAATTTGGCTACAGTGCTGAAAAGAAACCTGGGCTAATTCTGGTTTTCTTCAATTAAAGAAGAATAATAGGTCATTCTTGACTAACGGATGGCCTTTTTAGAAGCTACCAGACTGTCTTTCCAGTCTAAATGGTGGTTATCTATTTTGCACCACTTTCTTTCTAACGTTCCTGCTTGGAGGTCCTCATCTGTGAATTATACCCGGGGGCACACCTCCTCTGATTCTCTATTTCCTTTTTTCAGGGGGCAACAGCATTAAGGCTGCTGCACCTTCAGCAACCGTCAACCTAAGCAGGGCTGAAATTATCATGGTGGCCCCAGGGTTAACACAGAGGTCACTTCCTTAAACTGAGCCACAGCATTATCTCAGACATATGCCATAGTAAAACTGTGTTCTGTATCAGGAAGAATCCTTCATAAATCATCATAAATTCAAAAGATCAAAGAATGATCTGAAAGGAGCAGGTCCTGAGGGAATAATGACACTTGTTCTAAAAAAAAAACAGGTCAGAACCAGATCAAGGGTGTGATTAAAGCTGTGGGTCAGTGGATGTATCTGTTGGAAGAAACCAACAATTGTAATGTAATAAAATCATTTGTAAAACAGTCATTTTCAATATAAAGATGGACATTAGAGTGATCTACAATAATGACCTTATCTGAGCATCAAGTTGGTCAAGAGGTTGGAGTATAGACCCGTAGGGGGCCAATACACAACTACAAACAGCTGGCTTTTCTGTCCTCCAGTTTGATTAAGTGATGCCAAGAGTCAAGCTTTCAAATGAACTGCAGCCATGTTTGGGGTTACTGAATAAATTGGAGTGATAGATTGCTGCCACTCCTCCATCCTCGACCAGCATCATGAGGAATATGATAATTAACATGAATAGGAGGAGTTGGTTCATTTAAGATAGCAAGCTCCTCCTGAAGCCAAGTCTCAGTAAGACAAAATAAATCAACATGATGGTCAGCTATCAGATCATAAAACAGAGTCCCCAATTACCAGAGTTGGCTTTTCAGCGGGTGGGTGTGTTGCTGAGGGGGAAAAATACGGTTAGCCACGGAAAGCGGTTGGTGGTGCCCCGTGGGCCTTTGCTTTGGGCTACACTTCCTGTGAACCAACACCCTGCCGCCCAGCCTAGCCGTGTCCTCGGTTGCTGCCGGGGTACGGCCAGCTGTAGCTACGCCAGGCCGCTCCGCAGCAGCTACCTTGTCCTAGCAACCTAATGAAACTTCAGGCAACTTCAAACTGCGAAAATCTTGCCTCAAGCTCACTCAACTTCGTTTCCAAAGCCATAAATAAGCTACGCTTTTTACACCTATTTCTATCATTAAAGGAGGACAAAGAAGAACTAAACATTTCACACACATTGAGCAGACACAATGAGGCCATGCTAATGCTAATACTCAGTGACCTACTAAGTCAATCAAATCAAAATATCCGTGACAAATGCGAGTCGTGTATTTGTAACTAGAATTAAGATTAACTTTAAGTGAAACCCAACACAGTGTACCACCAGTCTGTACAGACAAGTAAACAGGAAGTGGCTCAATACGTTACCACATGGGAAAGAGCATACAGAGCAAAACTGAATAAAATGAATTTCTGACACAGGCATCACTTTCCAGAAGATTTTTTACTTTCCTCTAATCATATCCATGCTATGCTTCAGTGAATTTTGTAGGAATAAAAACGCTTCCAACAATGAACCTTTGATTCCTATCATATGAAGACAATAACAATGAATCCTTTCATTCTAAAACTAGCATTATGATGCAGAACCGCAAATGTCCTCTCATTTAGCATCTCATTTACATGCTTCAACACTCAAGCGAGATTGATTTCCCCTGTAGTCCCGCTTCATATTATACCGCAAAGTGTAGATAAGTATCTTCATTCTGAAGTCTGTGACAAGCTGATTAAGAGCTCAACTTCACATGGGAGCTTAGGAAATGGATCATAATCCTGTGTTGAAATGTTTTACTTGCCAGTTTATTGTCTTTTATGATTGTCGCTCAACAGATTAAAGGACTCCTACATGTTTAATGCCTTTCAAATAAATACACCTGAGATTCAAAGCAGGAATAAAGGAATTAACCACATCACACCTGAGTCAGAACAACAGTGTTTTATATAAATGTCTGTTTTTGAGAAATAGAGGCTTTTCCTCTGTGTCACCGTCAAACTGATGATGTCACCTTCAAAGTGATGGAAAAATAAATTGTAACAGAATAATGAGTTGTATTATGAAAACGGGATCAGTTGTGCTGTTAGTGCTCAGAGGCTGCCTCTTACACAGGTAATATTTTGTCAGTTTATATGTGACAGCCTCTGAAAGTTGCAGTTAATGCTGTTGCATCTCTTGTAAATACCTCTTGTCAGCTGCAGAGCGATCAGAGGGGGCCCCAGCAGATTATCTCATTTGTACTCTAAAATAAACGAAGCTTCTTTAACATTTCCATGTTTTTCTCATCTCCCTTCAGCAATTGTTTTGCTGCATCCAACCCATCATTTGTGACTTTTTACACTCTACAGGAAAGCACAAAACCAGAAATTCATGTTCATTACGTTCAATTGTAGGTCCCCCTATCTCCAACAATTTCCTTCCTCTGCTGGATTTCATGGGCATCTTCATCCTCAAAGCAGTTAGTCATGACGCCACTGTCAGATAGATTTAGCCTCAGCACAACCATTTCTCACTCTGATTGTGATTATAACTTCACCATGTTGCATCTTATTACTTCTTGGACAATTCCACTCTGCTTCTGCCAAGACAACAGTACCCTTTGGGGGAAAAAAAGAGAGAGAGAGAGTTAGTTCCTTTCCATTACGACTTGAACGTTTGCAGGACTGCTGTGTTGACATTTTGCATGGGCAGTCAGTTTCACTGGCTGCTGCAAAGGTGACAGATGATCTCATGTCATGGCCTTGTGGCCACATGACCAGAACATTACATGCAAAAAAGCAATTTAACATTTGTGAACTTAATTAGCCAAATTTCCTTCATGAATTTGTTCATCTAATCGTTGACTGACATGTTACAAAAGCCAAGTTCGTTCCTGACATCCTGAAAGTTGCATTTTTCCAATGATCAGCTCAGCAGCTTTCTCTATATTTTGTTTTTTGTTTCTTTAAGTTTTTTTTTTCACTGTTCATTACGACTTTTAAACCACTATTATAGTTCAATAAAATACACAGGTTTGTTTAAAATTGTTACCAGAAAATTTGAGGGGAGCCGAAGGGATTATTTGTGTTTTTATTCTTCACTAGAAAACATTCAGCATGTGTCCATCCTGACAAATGAGCTCCAGGTCATGTCAGCGGCACCAGGAAAATGTAGGTACATATAATGCAGTTTGTGCATCCTTTTTGCAGAAGGGGCCTTTTTGTATTTTATTTATCTGTCTCAAGAAAACGTTACCACATTTTATTTCCTGTAAATAAAGCTACAACGCACACCAGGCTCTTTAATGTTACTTAACCACAGGAAAGCCCTGAAGAATGCCTTATGTAAGATGAACTTTCCACAACCATCAGCTCCAAGTTTTTTTAAAAAAGGGGGGAAAAAAGCAAGTGAGCAAAGAAAATTGTTTATTTCAAACCTCTGACTTACACCAGTCTGTTTATCCTCTAGAAATATGAATTTACCAAGACATTTTCACGGTGTAAATGCCCCCTCACAGTGTCAATAATGCAAATTGGCATGCTAATAAAAAAAAGGGAATATGGCTTTGCTTTAGCTAGCATGTTTATCTAATGTAGATTAATACGTAAGGTAAATAATAATGTTATTATATAACCAAAGGAGGAGACAGACTATGTTCATCTGTTGCCAGATCTGAATATGGTTTGAGCGTGTTTAAATCTTTAAATTACCATTCCTCTGGAATACCACAATTATTTACACATCTATGGCCCCATGCAAGCAGCTAAGGATTGGTTGTACCGTTATATTTGTGTGTTGCACGTCTAAACATCACAGAGTCTCACATAATAAACATAAGAAGTCCAGTTACAAGAGCATTAGAGTGTGAACAGTACAAACACAATTATGTAAACTATCAATAAAGATTGACACAAAAAAAGATTGTTCAAAAATTTACAACTTGACATTCTTGTGATTTTCATACAATATAAAAATAGTGCTGATTATTTTCTTTCATTAATTTAAGTTAGTTCGAGTTAAGTCAACAATTGCAAACCGGTTCGTCGAGATGGACAATGATTTCAAATTGGACTGGGATTGGGACAGTAGTGACAGTGGCCGCTTTTTTCACCTAGGTTTTCACCTAGATCGGCTAAGGTGGAGTACCGACTAAGGCCAAAGGCATGGATGGGTTTCTCCTCAGATGCGCAGCAGCAATTCTTTCAGATTGCTGCCGCTCATCTTTGTAATTGGAACTTGTAGGAGGGAGCACATTAATCCACTCCTGGCCTCTCTCTGCTGGCTGCCTCTTTAATATAGAGCTAAGATTAAGATTCGGTTATTTGTTTTATGTTTAAATGCTCTTGCTCCGCTGTACCTCTATGAGCTGCCCAGTCCCTCAAGTCAGCTGCTCCTAGAGGTACCAACATCCAATGAGAAGCTGAGACGAGACAATTATTAATTAATTAATTTATTATTATTATTATTATTATTATTATTATTATTATTATTATTATTATTATTATTATTATTATCATCATCATCATCATCATCATCATCATCATTATCATCATCATTATCATCATCATCATCATCATCATCATCATTATTTTTATTATTATTATTATTATGAAAAAGAGGATGCAAATGCACCAGGGCAGCTTTTTCCTTCAACACATTGTATTATTATTCTTTTCATTATAATTTTTAGTTCATAAACAGTGAAAGAAACAGAGCATCCCGTACATGTTGTTTCTTTTTCTTTAGTTCAAATCTTAGCGTCTTAGGAGAAGCCAGTTGGGAAAGATGGTGTGTTCCCTACTGAAATTGCTGCCCTTGTAAACAGACCCTGGTAGTTGGATTTATAATAGATAAGATGTTGGGATGTACTCTCTCTCTCTCTCTCTCTCTCTCTCTCTCTCTCTCTCTCTCTCTCTCTCTCTCTCTTTCTCTCTGAGGACATTTTTCCTGGTCCTCACATCTTCAACGGCCTATTTGAGGACTTGGTTTTAAGGTTGGGGTCAGAATTGGGTTGAGCTTAGGGTCAGGGGGTTAGTGACATGAGGAAACATCCTGTTGCTCCATCAGTTGTTAAACTCCCCCAGATTTGTTGCTCAGGGGGTCCGAGTTTAAATAAGTATGACAACACACCTTAGTTCTGATCTTGCTCAAGCTCAGGAAATCCTGAACTACAGTATACATTCCATTTAAAACTAACTAAATAAATACACATTGTTATTGTTATTACGATGATGATTTTGAAGTCTTACTTTGCTCACTTGAGTAAGCCTAGTGAATGAATTTCAAGTCTTCACAGTCGTCTGGACGAGCGTTTCCCCCAAAATTTATTTCACATTACATGACTACAAAGCTGCAGCAGGAGCGAAGGCGCTATTACCTCAATAAGGTTTTGTCTATTCATTTTAATTAAAACTAGCAGAGGCCTCACTTTGGCTCCTGAACTCAGGCAGCGTGTAAGTGAGGATTTATTACAGAAGAACACACCTCTCCTGAGGGATGGCACTAGAGCTGGTAACCTGTTCCACAGCAAAAGAACTCTAAACACAGGTCAAGTCTTTACCTTCCGTATCAATCAAGCATCATTCTGGGGTCAAAACCCACCTGCGCTGATTTTGAAGCCTCACACCAACACACTCCTGTGATCCCGAGATTACTTTCAAGAGTTTGACTGTAATTGAATCATTATCTGATGGAGAAAGTTGAAGTTGAAAAATGTCCGAAGAACCTTGAGGTTGTTTAGTGCCGTGCAGCACTCTTCCTGTCAGGAATTTAAAACCAATTAGAAACTGCAATTTATATGAATTACACAGCAGCCTAATGGTTAAATTAAAACAATTACCCTTTAAAAAGACTGACTGGCATAAACAGATTCTCAATCTCAAATTGAGCAATTGTGTGAGAAAAATAATACTAGTAATCACAATAATGTTTTAAGTATTTACATGCTAAATGTATGTTTAGGAGAAACTTATAAATTAAAAGAAACTTTATTTTACATAGATGTGGACATAAAAAGATAGTTGAAAAGGTTAGGGTGGTTTAGTAAACCCAAAAAACAACCGTATCAGCATAAAACCCTACAGTAACCTACTTGTCCATGGTAATTATTAATGAATTTCATACACTGAAAGTATCTTAGGTTCACGCCTGGATCTGAATTATTAAATGCAATGCCGCAGAGTCTGCTGTGTTTAATGTCTCCTGCAGGAGCATTACAGAATCCTGGATAGAACAGAGATGGTTTCTTCTGTCGCGAGTTGCTTAATGTTCTCAGATCCTCAGTTGTCAGTGCTGCTTGGTTCTGAGCCATAGTCCTGAGGACACACAATCAATTCAACTTTAGTTTTGTGAATGGCTGGCTGTCATTGTTTTCACTTTAATTGCATGTTTTCAGTCCCCTTTTTCCCCCACAAATATTCACAAAGAAGCTGTTAGACACATGTAGCTCTCTTCAAGTGTTTTAGAATGTTCTTAAGCATGAAAGTATCATCAACAATGAAAGAACAATAAATGTTGTACTTCACATATTTATAATTCATTCAGTACTTTTCGCTCCAGTCTTTTTGTCTGTGTCTGTCTTCTGCACTCTGGAGGTTTGAGCGTATTCCTGAGAGCATCAAACCAAAGGTTGGAGTCTCTGCTGTGGCTGTAGTCTGCTGCAAATCAAGTTTTTTGTGAATAAACCGAGCTGGAGCGAACCTCCACAGCGAAAAATGAGATTTTTCCTCCTGTTTGAAAGAATGGTTGCTCTGTTTCTGAGTCTTTTGATAAGTGCAGTTGTCTTATCAGGCTCGTTGCTGCAGCATTCAAACCAGCTGCACCCGTTTGAAGGCAGCATGTGACTGCTTCCCACTTCAGAGTTGAATGAGCCTCAACTTCACACTGCAGACTTGGAGAAAAACATCCCTCCATATCTCTGATGATCATCCTCCATAACGAATTCATAAACGCAGCAGTGTGAGGAGGAAAGGCTGTGAGTACACTCAGCGAAGAGCCTCCTTTCAATTTCTAACGTGCAAACTCTAAATGCTGCGTGATGCACAGGTACAATTGGTTTCAATCTGTTTATTTAAGTTTATATACTTTGCATTAAAGTTATCTTTTCTCTCTCTTCTCTGTGCAGAAAATTAAATGGCTCTTCTTTTACGTTAAGAATATATGACTTTGCTTTCTTCTTTGCTGCACGAGATCATTAATGGAGATTATTTACTCTCTACTGTTCGTGTTAGTTTTTTTGCAGTCAGCACTTTAAATGTTGGAGCATTATCTATTGTTCTAGCTTTATCTGCCACTGCTTCACATTACCAAAACAACAGCCAAATTATAATTAGCAGTTGATTAATGATTCAGCCTTTTTTTAAATCCTCTGCTCTTCTTCTGTTTTGGTTAAACAGCACTGACTAAATTATTGTCTATGTTTTATGGCTCCCAGATTGTCTTTGTTGGCAAAAACGTCCCTCCTTTCTGTTATAATTAAATGTCCGAGTACACATTATCTATGTGGTTTATCTTCAAATATCTCTGAAGAGTAGTTTTAGCTTTGGAACCTTTGTTTTTGCCTTATTGTAGTTCAGTTATGAGCAGACTGTTTTCAGCATTTGCAAGCTTACATACATCAGTAGGCGCTGCCATTTAATTTTCCTTTAAGGTTAATTAAACTGCATTCTAAATGTCTGATTATTTGTTTTTGTCTTTTATCAAAGAAAAATGAGAGAACTGTTTGTTTGTGCTTTTTAAAGACACTCGTGAGAGCTGTAAATGACCCAGAGAAGGGACCAATCTCCAGTGTGGACTAAAAATAATTGATTAAAGGTTGAAGACATCATTGGCTATGCTGTCCTCTTCATTATGCTGTTTTTAGATAACATTTAATACTCCCCGCTAAGTGAGTGTCAGTCATTACTTTCAGAGAAGCACCAATCTAACTAAAAATATAAACCTGCTGGAATTATTTGAGGAAAATAAAGTGTATAAAACACGTTACGTGTCTTTAAAAGATGAATCATAAAACACCAAATGCCAAAAAAAAAAAAAAAAAAAGACAGGAAATCTTTGACCTGTGGCAGAGATGGAAATGTAGCACTGAGGGGGTGAATGATGACCTGACAGCCATGACAGATGAAAACCACTGCTCAGGCCTCAGCTGGAGAGGAAGAAAAGAGTTCTGAGTGGAAAGAGCCGACTTCTGCAAACACAGACAGGAATGATAAAGGCCATGGTTCCATCAATTTTCACACCCATCGATGTTTGACTGATAGACTCAAAATGACATCATGTGATGGCGCCGGAGGATTATTGCTTGAGGGTTCGTTGTTGGTGAGGCACTGACGTCATCGCAATCAGATTTACAAACATAAAAACCCTACAGATTATCTTAACAAATAAATGATTGGCAGCAGTTAATGGGTTACGTTTAAAGTCTCATGTCAGCATTCTTTACACATACAAACTGTAGCACAAAAAAAGCACATTTAATTGGGAAAAAAAAGATGTTTTTTGTGGTCTTACATGTACTTATAAATAAAGTTCATCCGCCGCTCCTTCTGAACAAAAGCAGTGATAACTTGGTAGAATTTTTCATTGTCTTCTTTAGTTTTAAAAGTTTTTAGATATGTAATCTTCCATTTAGAAAGTCAGGCCAGGCGAATGAAAAAAAAACAACTAATGACTGCACTTCTTGCTAACTCTTAATTGATCGCACTTAATTGACCACCTAATTGACCGCAGTATAGCAGTGTGCTGTCACTCTGCAGCCGCTAAACCATAAGAATCCTTGGGATCAGGAGCGCCCCCTACTAGGAGGCAGGAGAACTGCGTGCCTCACCTAGTGCCTCTTTTTAGCCGTTTTTCTGATCGCTCAGCATCAGAAACATGTTCCGTACGTAGTTGTTGACAGAAAACGCTACATTGTATATTAGCTAAACTATGAAAATTTACTTCTTATTGCGAGAGACAGCGATACGATGTTTCACTACAGCATGCCAGCACATTCAGCCGAGTCATTGTGCAGTCCACGGTGAGGCTCAGCTGGCTGGTGCCTCACTTATGGTCTTATCGGAGTAGTTGAACACCGGTAAATGTGAAAATTCTGCAATGTTAATAACAAATAATCTAAAACTGGTGAAAGTAAATGGAAAATAACTTTATCGTACAAATCAGGCACAGTCTCACCTGCCTCCCCTGATGGCACGTTACTGATCTGGATGAACCACCTCCTCAGTTTTGCACATCTGTGGATTGAATAAGCTAATTTCAGATTGAAATTTGCATTTGGTCTGAAACAGAGGGGCCCAGAAGAGGATCCAGATCCTGATTGTGTGCAGTTCATTTAATCAAATGCGATCATCGCCAGGCTCCGTTGAGACTGCTGGCGGAAGTGGTCGGGCGCTGGCTGCTGTAGTTTAATAACCATATAAAAATAAACAAGAGTCAGAAGAAAGACTTTAAGGAAATAGAGGTTTTATTGAAACTGTATTGCCGTGATTTGCAGCACAAACGTGCTTCAGAGCTCACAGGGATGATCCGGTTCACTGCATGAGTGAAGACACTGATAAGTATCTGCTGTGCTGCTGTAATTGACTGAATGCTGTCTGGATGTAGGAGGATGTGATAAGTGCAAAGTGAGCAATACTTGTGTTTAATTGGCTGGGGGTGATGTAGCCGAGCACTTCATTGACAGATCTCACTCTGCTCCTTCAATAACCAGCACAGAAAGTTTCCTGGCCTGCATATTATTAGATAAGAAGGAGAACAACAACACACTTGTGCCAGGTTTTAATGATGAAGTCATGGTATTTCATTTTCAACCAGACAGTAAATAAAAGAGTTTCGTGTATTACTTCACTGTCAGGAGGTTCTGGCTTTGATTTTTGGCCTCAGGGCCGTTCTTTTTGGAGTTTGCGTTCTTGTGCCTAAGTGAAATGCTTTTAATACCCATCCAAGCTTCCTTTTCTTCAAATCAACAGCACTTTTAATGAAGTCACCGACTCATTGTCCATGTTTTCTTCTGCTTAACTAGGGTTGAATCCTGGTGTAGCGTATCAAGTAGGCTTTCCAGATGTTGCTCCTGTAAACATCTGCTAAATTAAGGTGTCCAGGAGGTATCTTAATTACATCCCACATACTTCTGTTAACTGTTTTTGCCAGGTGTATTACCTCTATTCCCAGTCAGATTTAATATTTTTTTTAGTTAGTATAGTTTTTCTAAATTGCTAAAACAATAAACTCCATTCTTTGATCCAAATAATCAGTGCCCTGAACACATTTTTTTCTTTTTTTTTTTTTCTTAATCGATCACTCCAAAACCATAAGAAGTTTGCCTCCGGTTACACACAATTTGCAGATCTAATTTACCCTTTTTTGCCAGACTCTAAACACATTGTTACTCACCAAAACACATTTTTCACTGTGATGCACTTGGGATGCATAATGGTACCCACGGGTGGCGGAAGCCAAACACAATTACAGCATCATCGACAGTGTCAGCCTTTCCACCACCGACCAGTTCTCCAACGTAACAGGGCGCGCACGAGGCGAGTGCACAGAGTACCCTTTGAGCACAACTCAGAACGGGTGAAAGATCAACCATTTCTGTATGTGCAAGTAAGTGTACATGAACACAGACACATTCAGTGCTGATTGTTTACGGTGAGATGTGCCAAGGCTGATTAGGCACAGCAGCAGGGTTTTATGTGATGCTGAAGTCCCCTGGCCTAACCCTCCACAAAGACGCGATGTTGAAGCTGCATGAATCGTTTGACTTTGATTAAAAGTCATCTTAAAACCAGCTTCTACTCCTTGGCTTTTAACCCAGCACGAGACTCTGCTCTTCTTCTACATTGCCATTGTTTTAATGTTTTAGTTTTATGTTCTATTCTTATTTATGAACAGTATTTTTTCCAGCTGGGGCTGTTTTTGAAGTGCTTTATAAATAAAGTTGATAGTGATAAAGTTGGATTTACAGCTATATACAGTGCACTGTAATATGCTTTTTTATCTGTGTCGGTGAGTTGTGATTATTTTTTAGAAAGACAAAATATTGCAAACAATAAATAGAATTTCTGGATCTATATTCTTGAACACTGTGTTCTCCATTTTCTGATGTAGTGAATGCTCAGTAGTGTTTTGATTGTGACCACCTTGTGCGATGTTTTATTTTGAGACCAGATGAAATTGTTTTGATGCATTTTGACAACATGGAGGCCACTTTTAAGAAATTTGCCTTAGCAGCAGAGTTCTGGATGCTTTGTAGTTTGTCCAGAAGCTCGGATGTTAAATGGTACAGGATGCTATTTTAATAGCCCAGTCTGGATGTGATAAATGCATGATCGAGGGTTTCTGCAGCAGAAAAGGGGAGTGAGGGGCAGACACGGGCGATGTTGTCGAGGTGGAAGAAGGCGGTCTTGGTAATGTGCTTGATGTAGTAATCAAACTTTAGCTGGCTGTCACAGATTGTTCCATGTTTGCGGGTGTGGTGAGGGAGACAGACTGCAGCTATAGGTGCTGATGTGGGGTCTAAGATGATTATGTCAGTTGAAGATGATTGATTTGCTTCCATGATCTTATTTCAGTGGGACAGTTAGTGTCAAGTGGGTGGTGTTGGCAGTGGCATTAGTGGAGATGTACAGCTGGATGTCTTTAGCGTCACAGTGAAACTGGAGCCAGTGTTGACGGATGAACTTGCCGAGAGGGAGCATGTAGAGGATGAAGAGGAGGGGCCTGAGCACAGACCCCTGGGGGACACCTTATGACAAGGAGGGAGGGAGCAGTGGGTACAGTAGTTTATGCTGATGAACTGGTGTCACTTGGTGAGGTAGGAGTGAAACCAGGACGGTGCTGTGCCAATGAAGTGGAGCGAGGATTCCAGTTGGGAGAGCAGGATGGACCACTTGATGGTGTCAAAGGCTGCTGCGAGATTAGGGAGGATGAAGATGTTGAGGTGTTTGCAGTCTGAGAAGAGGAGGAGGTCATTGGTGACTTTCCGGAGGGCATTTCAGTGCGACGTTTCAAACAAAAACCAGATGGGAAAGCTTCAAACAGGTTATTGGAGGTATTGGTGGGTTCTGAGTTGTGAATCAACAGTACATTCCAGGATTTGGGTTGTCAGGGTGGAGACCAGGTCCTTTGATGATGGGTATGATGGCAGGCAATTTAAGAGTCAGAGGGTCAGAGCCAGAGCTGAACGAGATGTTAATGATGTCAGTGACAAGTGGAAAGATGACCGGGAGATAGTCCTTAATGAGTTTGGATGGTATGGGATCCAGAGTGCAGGTGGAGCTTTTTATTTAAAATCCCTTCATGTATTTTGATGTTAAACCGCTTCCGTTCAGAATGCCTCCAAATGGATGTGTTCACTGCCAGTTGATGCCTATTCGATGTATCCCCATTAATCTGTTTTATTACTATCTTGACAATTAGTGGTTGTTACCAATTAGCATCATACTATACCATCATACATCATGAGTAAAATTAAGCACTTCCACTAAATTTAGCATCAGCTTAAATTTAGCATTAGCAAAAACCCAAATAATGCATTATTTCTGCCAAGGAGGTAATGTGATAGCTATTTAAAATTACTCAAAAAGGTAGGATTTCATTAAAATTTTCACAAAATTTTGATAATGGGCCAGAGGAATTTTGATATATGATCTTCCATAGATCAACGACCAAGGGACTTTGATGCCTACTGCATTATTTAACCATTTATTACAAGTGCCTATTATACTACAGGTATAAGTCCCAATATGTGGGGAAATGAGCTGCTTGGCAGAGGTCTGCAATCTCCCAGTGCTTTTCTAGTTTTGCATCTGACATATTTGACTGGTTCTTCCAGCTGGAATGAAGTGCAGTGGCTTTTCTGCATTGTGAGAAGATTCACATACTCTTTTGAAATATAATGATCCCTTGTTACAAAATGGGACTAAAAATGCAATATTAATATATACTTTTTCTGTCAGTTCCTGCTGGTTCCTGCTGTTGTAGCAATACTAATCATTCTCAGTTTTGGTAGAAAGCTAAAATCAATCTTTTTCTTTTAAAGAAATATAGTTCTATATCTACTTAATTCAAGGTTTTGGTTGAAGGCTAAAGCCACATTTATTTTTCTTCTCACCTTTCAGTCTCTGGGATTAGACTCCAGCAGACTTATGAATATAATAAATGATCTATATGGGGGAGCTTAAGAAGCTGCCGTGGGCAGCATGAAAGGAAAAAAAAACATCTGCTATGATGCACAGAATTCTGCCACATACACACAGAAGGACTTAGTTTCTATGGAGCCGGCTGCCTGCTTCTGCTTCCTGGGAGTTGAGCTTCTGGTCGAAGGGTCTCAGGAAAGCTTCTAAAGACCCCAATGAGCGAGAAAGAAAAACAGTCTTTGTATGCGAGAACAGCAGCGACTCTCCTTCAATTCAAATTTCACAGATTCAAAGACACTGCATGATTATCCTCACCAGGAGACAAATTGTTTAATGGAACCTGAAGGTTGAAACATCAACTTTCATGGGTTTTTTAAGCACAGCTTTCTCTGACCCAAAACTGGATCAGCAGAAATTCAGGAAAATATGAAGATATTCAAAACATATTCTTTTGTATTTGAATTATCTTTAGATATTGACTGTTAGTATCAGCATAAAGAATTGTGTGTTACATAAATGATTGCTTTAAATCACTACGGACATCCATATATTGACTTTAGTGACAAATCAAGAAGCTCATTTCAGGAGAAAGTGCTGAGTGACCTAAGCCTCACCGGGAGAATCCAATGGAGCTGGTGGAATCCAGTGAAAATGCTCCCTGTGCATCTCCAGAACACATGTGCTGCAGTCATTAGTGGAACTGGTGCACTGTGGCATGCGATGGGGAGGACTGCTGAGGGAATCTGGGGAACGACATGAATCCATGAAAGAGAAGTGAAAAGATGGTTGGAGGAGAATGCACTGCTGAGTGGGTGGAAGAATGGGAAAAGTGGGGTCCACAGAGAGCATTACTCAGCTCTCTGCAGGGGTTCTCTTCAGCTGAATTAATCTCTGTTGAAATGTGGATGGACTAAAGTCAGGGAGGCTGAGAAGAGGGAGGGGCGGCACTGTTTGGAGTGGGGGGGGTCCATGAGGATGCAGTGTCATGAAACAGGATCTGAAGAGACGAATTCCCCCTACAGGGACTGAGTGCTTCTTTTCAAACCAGTCTGTCACCTCTGTGTTATTCTGTCAGAACCCATTCCTCTGCCACTCCAGCAACGTCAAAAACACAAGACACGTCAGAAATGCCCGTGGGACATGGAATGTGTAGAATGCACACATTACCAACTGTTCATAGGGGAATAACAGCACACGTCTGTTCTAAGATTCATAATTCTGTTGAATATTTCAGAATTATCCAAACTCATTCTTATAATATTTATATACAGTGCTGAATGAACACTCGTCTGAACAAAAGTAAAACAAAGCTGTTAGTAATAATGTGCTGTTGATTATTAATTGACACGTGGGTTGCTCTGATAACACTCCTATCCTCCGTGGAGGTCCTGTCCTTTATTATGTAACAACTACTATATACCAGTGACGTGCAGTCAGTAGAGACACCTTCTTTGTCACCATGGAAAGAATAAAATTGCTTAAATTGCTTTTTTGTGTCTCTTGCCATGTAATGATTGCTGGCTTGTCCAGGGCATACCCTGCCTGTGACCTGATGGCAGCTGGGAAAGGACCCCCTTCAGGGATAAAGCAGTTCAAGATGAATGGATGAATGAATGGATTGATATTACCCGAGTATAAGGTTACAAGGTCTTAAAAATCATTTGCTCACATTTTTTAATCTCTTAATCTATCCATCTCACTTAATCCAGACCTGCCAATCCTGGGAATTTTTTGAGTACCACATTGCTAAAACTCAGTGAATCTTTATTTTTGAAGGTCTATATTAAACGAAATGATCATTTAACTATTCACTTTTATTAAAATGAAACTCTTGCCAGGACCACATTGGCTTGGTTTGACACAAAAACGTGATATAAAGCGTATTAAGATAAGATAGATAAGATAAGATGAGAAGCTTTACTGTCATTGTACAGGATACAACGAAATTTTGTTTGGCAGCATCTCTTGAATAATAATAGCAGCTACATTCGTAAGAATATTTAAAAGAAAGGGGCAACAAAATAACGTGCACTTATATAAATAATTATATTTAAATAGTTATATAAGTAGTCTGTGCAAATAGCTTTATTGCAATTGTCCGTTGGGCTGGGAGGTAGTAGTTTGTGTGTGTGTGTGTGTGTGTGTGTGTGTGTGTGTGTGTGTGTGTGTGTGTGTGTGTGTGTGTGTGTGTGTGTGTGTGTGTGTGCGCGCGCGCGCGTGCGTGATGGGCGGTGGTGGCTGTGAGCTGGTGTTATGAGTCCTGCAACAGTCTCTTCACAGCCATGGGGAAGAAGCTGTTCTTCATCCGGTTGTGTGGGCTCTTAGAACTCTGAGTCTGCCAGATGGGAGGCTGGAGAAGAGAGTGTCCTGGGTGAGCGGGGTCGTCTCGGATCTTTTTGGCCCTTCGGAGGAGACGGTTGGGTTGGATCTCCTCCAGGTGTGGGAGCGAGGAGCCAATGAACCACTGGGCAGTCTTGATGACCCGCTGCAGTTGTCTCTTCTCCTGCGCAGCGCAGCTGGCATACCACCCCGTGCATCCGTAGGTCAGGACACTCTATTGTGCAAGTTTTTGAGCAGAGGTGGGAGGAGTTTGTTCCTCCTTGGCGTTCTCAGGAAGAAGAGACGCTGTTTTCTGACCCGCTCCATTTCTTCCCTGTTGATACAGAGTGCAGTGTGATCCCTGTTTTCCTGAAAGCAATGATCATTTCTTGGAGCTGAGGTTGAGGTGGTTGTCGCTGCACCAGGCCGCCAGTGCTTGGACCTCCTCCCTGTGTGGTGTCTCATCATCATTGCCGATCAGTCCAACAATGGTTGTGTTGTCAGCGAATTTGATGGGTGTGCTGGATCCATGGATGGCGACGCAGTCATGGGTGTACAGTGTGTACAGGATGGGACCGAGGATACAGCCCTGGGGAACACCAGTGTTGAGGATGATGGTGGAGGATGTGGAGGTGCCCATCCTGACATGCTGGGGTCTGTTAGTCAGGAGGCCCTTAATCCACAGCCTTAAGCCTTTACATACAGTAGTATATTACTGTACATGGGTGTGTGTTCTAATGTGTCTCTGCACCAGTTCATAAAAATCCTCATAGCAGCTTATGAATAATGCCTATTTTTTTCTGACCTAGTTCCCACATACACACGAGTACGTAAACATCCAATATAAACATTTCATTATTTTCCCAAGGCCTGCTGATAAATAAAAGAAACACGTTGTTAGATTTCTGGTGGTGGCTAGGCCAACTTCAAGGCTGGTCAAGTCTTTAATATTCAACAGGCGATCTGCTGCTGCCTTGTCCCGCAGTTCTGTCTTATTAGACTTGAGAACTGCACGTGCACAACTGAAATCCCGCGTATCCCAGGCTTAGGTCTAGTTTTGTTCGAGCATAGTTTGAAGTCGAAATGCGCTACCAAAAATAAAATATCTGCTAGGAAATGTCCTCCGGTCTCTTTTTTGCTGAAGGGAACCGAGTATCAGCTCTACTCATGCTGGCATATTTTTAACAACGTTCTCTGTTGTTCTGTCTTTAAAGTCTCAAATGCCCAGACCTGACTGAGCTGAGCCAGCTGTCTGAAAACTAAAGCTTGGTCAAATGCATTTCATGCACCAGGATGGGACAACCGTCAAATAACATAACAGTGGTCAAAAACGTCAAGGAATCGAGGTTTTGGAAAGGCTGAGTCAATGTCCAGACCCCACAGGCTACATGTGAATGCCAAAACTTTAACATAATAGAGAGGATTTTAAAAACTATCCCCTTATTACATTCCATTTAAAATGTCATCATTCTATCATAAATTGATGAATTATTAAATAAAAAGATTACTCAAAGTCGCTGTTGATGCTGGATATGGATTTCTTGGGATAGAAATTGCTCTATTTCTCCTTTTTTGCATCAGTTTTCCTCATACTATTTCCATAAAAACAATTTGCCTAATAGATGATTAGGATTTCTTTGCTGTTACAGAATATAAAAGTAATTGCTTGAAGAGCAGTAGATGGATGCTTAACTTTGGCAATATACACTGGATTATATTTCTAGGGTGGAGAATTTGTACCTGTAGACAATATGAGTTAGGTATTTTTAACTACATTGTAAGAGATTATTCAAATTTAAAATTATGTTGGAGTTTGTTTGGGTCTGGCTCGGTGCTCGTTGCTTTTTCCTTTTCCTTTCTTTTTTCTCCCTCTCTGTCTGCT
>BJFM01006284.1:17701-30627 GCA_016586285.1 Arothron firmamentum
ACTCATGTTGGAGCAGCAGGTCTCTCTTTTAGACATGCATGCATACGTGTCTGGGCTGTCAATTAGTGGGTTTAATTAGATTCATCACAGCAGCTCCGTAGATTAATCACAATCAATCACAACCCACACCTACGCCCTGCAAAAATAACAAGAATTATCTAAATTCACTCACACCAAAGCCTCAGCCTGGCGTAGCCCACACATAGGTGTAGGTACTGTATATTACTTATATTCACACGCATATTCACGTCTGAGGGGGCGTGACTCGTCCTTCTTCCATCAGAGAGCACCAGTCTGTCTCCAGCGCATCCATGGCTTTCCCACCCAAACTTTGCATCCTCAGTCATTGGTCTGACTCCTGCGGCGTGTTTCTCCACTTAGAACCCCACGGAGCCCTCAGAGAGTGAAGGTGAGTTTATTATCTCTACTAAATCAGAAACACGCATGACGTTACACTTTAGAGGGCTCAACTGCATGATGATGATGGTATAATATCATAATATTATTCGCTTGTGACGAATTCCTAAAATTCGGAATGTAAAAAAAGAGGACACACACGCGCGCGCGCGTTGATGTTATTATAAAAATATTAATAGACATCTGACGTCAGTCAGTTTCTATCCACTTTGAATTTTTATAACAGCACTTTCATATCATATTTTCATGAGAAAGTCAACGTCCCATGCCATATGTGTGTGTGTGTGTGTGTGTGTGTGTGTGTGTGTGTGTGTGTGCGTGTGTGTGTGTGTGTGTGTGTGTGTGTGTGTGTGTGTTTGTGGTCACCGCTTTCGTCTTTAAGTGTTGTGTTACATGACAGTTTTGTTCGGAGATCATTTGCATGGATTGCAAAGCAACGCCAACAGACGGTTTCCCCCTTGCATCCGAGGGCAGGAGCGCGGGCTTCATGAGGGGACTGAAGGAGGTGGTGGGAGGTGGGACTCAGGCAGCTCTTGCATTAAGGCATTTGATATTGTGATGCATTAATATTTCAGAGCTCCCACAGAATTCTTCCCTGGTGCATATATAGCGAGATTAGTGGTGCTCCAGTTGAATCTGTTACTTTTTACCACCATCTTGTTGAAATGCTTCTCTTTCTTTGCCAGCGGGCTGTCTGTGTGGATGCAGAGCAGGGATGGAGGGAGGACGCGCTGATGCCTCTCTGTCTTAACCGCCATGACCTCTGAAATGGAAGCGGCGCTGTCTCTGCTGGATTCTCTCTCAAATGCAACTAAGTGGTTCCACAACTGCAGCTTCTCGGCGAACGCCAGCGTGCACACAGCGGCCAGCAACAGCCAGCTGGCGGAGGTCAACCTCGTTGAAATCCTCGGACCGAAACGATCTCCCTTTTTCCTCCCTGTGACCAGCGTTTACCTGCTCATCTTCCTGGTCGGCCTGTCTGGAAATTTGCTCACGTGCACGGTGATAGCACGGCACAAGAAGATGAGGAACCCCACCAACCTGTACCTGCTGAGCCTGGCTCTGTCAGACCTCCTGGTGCTCCTGTTCGGGATGCCCCTGGAGATCTACGAGCTGTGGCAGAACTATCCCTTCCCTTTCGGGGAGGGCGGCTGCTACTTCAAGACCTTCCTCCTGGAGACCGTCTGCTTCGCCTCCATCCTCAACGTCACCGCTCTGAGCGTTGAAAGGTACATTGCTGTCCTGCACCCGCTGAAAACCAGGTACCTGTCAACCAACCAGCACGTCAAACGGGTAATCACCGTGGTCTGGGTGGTGTCCATGATCTGTGCTGTCCCCAACACCTCCCTGCATGGCATCTTCCACCTCCCCCAGAGGGTGGAGGAGTCAGCCATGTGCACCGTGCTGAAGCCCATATGGATCTATAACATGACCATGCAGATCACCACTGTCTGCTTCTTCTTTGTGCCCATGATGGTGATCAGTGTGCTGTATCTGGTGATGGGGCTGCATTTGGGAAGAGAAAGAGGGCGCTCTAGCAGGAGCCTGGAGGAGCACAGCATCCACGGGAAGACCACTGCTCATGGACGGAAAACCCAAGTCAACAAGATGCTTTGTGAGTGTGACGTTCTCCTTTTCCTCTCTGTCGGCGGCTAATTTCATAAACGCCGAGACGTGTTAGCACACACAAGAGCCAAGAGTGGCTGCTTCTTGTGTGGATCATTTGTATTCCACAGGGTGCCTGGCAGGACTCGTCTGTGCTCTCGGGGCTTTTGGCAGCCAGCTCTAAAGGACTCTTTCATTTTTACTCAAAAATGTCTAATGCTTTATTCTTTTAAAATATTAGTCTGAAATTGCTGTGAAAGAGATTTTCACGGCGGTGATGAAGAACGATGATGCGCCCTCTTCTGCAGCATTTGACCTATCTGGGTGTTCCTACATCATTACCATGGCAACCAGGCAAACTGGGCTGTGGTGCTTGCCCCACTTACATGATTTGATTTCTCAAATCTGAAGATTCGGACAGTTTGGCTGAATAAAACCCAACAACGATGGGGAAGTTGAAGCTAGTGCTGTTTACAAAGTAACAGATTTATAACTCAGACAACAATCAAATTAATTATGTTATGAGCATTAATGTGAAGTGACAAAGGGGAAAAGTATTAAACCTGTGAAGAAAGAAAGAAAAAGATGACAGAAAGAATTAATTCACTCCCAACAAATGGCCTTGAAAACCAGCCTACCAACGAGCGCTACAGGAACCATATTTAGATTCAATTGTGTTTATATTTTCAGTATTTTCCGCCAGAGGGTTGCGGGTGCTAATCTATCTGCACGTCTGGAGAGGAAGTACAGCATGAGGTGACTGAGCTCAGCCAGGCCGCTGGCCCAGACCAGTTTATTCAGTTCAGTTTATATGGATGAATATATCTCCCTCCTGTGTGTATGTTTAATTTATGGACATTTAAGTCAGAGAACATTAAGCTTTCTTCTTGTTTTATTTTATAATAAACCTCCAGACGTGATGGCCTTCTAAGAGTCTTAATTTGGACTAAAGGTCAGACACTGGAGCTGTTCACTCCACCAACACAGGAGAGGCTTCAGAACTGCTGCCTGGATCTATTTTCTACACGTTTCAGAGTGTTAATGTGAACCTTCAAATATGATGTTTACAGTTCTTAACAAATTTATTAGACCACCAGCCAAAGTAAGGTTTAAGCCACAACTGCCCTAAATTATCAGCAGTCTTAACTGTTAACAGTTTCTGCAATGGTTAATACACCGATATGTAGAAGCTCTTTACCTGAAATATAATAAAATAACATTTTTAATGCTAAAATCTAATAATTATTGTTATATTGTTATTGAATTTTCAAATGAACTGATTTAGAAAAAACTGGAACAAAATAGGCATTCTTTGTATTATTATTATTATTATTATTATTATTATTATTATTATTATTATTATTATTATTATTATTATTTCTTGATTCATATGTCAAATTACAGTTATTGGGTCCCACTCAGCGTCATGACTCAGCAGCAGCATCACGATGCAAAGAAAAAGGGAAGATCAAGAATATTAACACGCAGCTATACATGCAAATGTTTTTTATTCATACAGATTTCCAAGCGTGGGTCATAAAGATCCCATAGATCCGATCCCACAACTGGGAGCAATGATCTAATCTAGGAACTACTCACTGCTGCTGCTTATGCTTTTCTTTTTCTGCTTATATGTAGATTTAAAAGAACGAAACAAATCACATTAACGATCATACATGCGCAAGGACATTAGCCTATAAGGAGCAATTGAAGTACGTAAATATGATTTTGTAATCAGATAATGGCAGCATATTGCATTATGTTGTTTACTTGATCACTGGAATAATCTAATAACTCCAGAAACTGGGTAGTTATTGGATTTTTATTGCCAGGTAAATGGGCCCATTGATAAATAGGCCAGTCTTGACAAGCCCACCATGCAAAATTTAAAGTTATTTGATCCCGACAAACAAAAGTTAATTTCATTGAAAGTGAGTAGACGAGATCAGAGCTGCAGTCCAGAGACCTCTGAAGGAAACCTCAGTCAGGAAACGACCTGATGAAACAGCAGGAATGGGGACGAGAGAGGGAGATAAAGACTTTTTATTGGTAATTATCAACATAAAAGAACTGCAGCAGTAACCAATGTGGCCCCAGGCCCCGGTGCCCATGCAACACCTCGGCCTTCTAACCACAGCAAGGTTCCATCTCCCTGCTCAGCTTCTTGGGTTTGAAAAGCACCAATATGACAGATAAAGCAGTCGAAACACCAAGCAGGGATGATGTCACAGTCTGACGCTGGAGGTGGGTTTAGCTGCGTCCTGCAAAGGCCAAACAGAACACACAACTCTGAACGAGTCAACACAAACGCCACCTTTCCAACTGGTTCAACCAGAAAAATGACAAAAAAACGATCTCATGCTCACAGAATCTCTCCTTCAGCTTAAATAGAGAGAACACACACACACACACACACACACACACACACACCCAGGACCAGCAGATGCTGCAAACATCTGCTGGTCCTGGGCGGCTGAAGTGACCGTGTGAGCCTGCAGCCGTGTGAAGGATGTGGGGACGTGTTGTTGGTGTCAGTAATTTGAGTGTGGGGGACCATTCTGAGCCCGGCGGCAGCTGGGATCGGCTCCCGTCCCCCCTCCTGACTCCATTCAGGGATGAGGGATCGTCTCCTGCAGATACGACTGTAGAAGATGATTGGATGCTTATCTGATGAATGTGTCCATTAAAATGGGATTGTTATTTAATTCACATAATATATTGGCTAACATCCTTATGACAACCACAAGCCACAAATAGAGGTGTTAATGTGGAAACTGTTATTAAAAAACAGGCGTTTAACAGACACAGGGTGTGTGGAATGGTCCATTTATTCAGTTAAGAGTTGCTCATAAATAAAATTAGCAATTATATACCATGAAGAGCGTTCTTATTGATTTATTTCATGTTTTAAAAAAGAGTTATTCAGTAGTTTTAACCATCACATGAGTTTCTTTGAACCAGAATGAGACAGTGGTGCTGACCTGCTTCTTTGTCCTGGTGCAGCCATCGTGGTTGCCGTGTTCGGGGTCTGCTGGGCGCCCTTCCACATAGAGCGCCTCCTGTGGAGTTCCATCAGCCACTGGACGGATTTGATGCACAATGTCTACCAGTACGTCCACATTGTGTCGGGGTTCTTCTTCTACCTCAGCTCAGCAGTCAACCCCATCATCTACAGCCTGCTCTCCACCCGCTTCAGGGAGTGCTTCAGAGAGCTGGTGTGCTCCCAGCCTGAGGACAGGAGCTCGGGGAGAGACTCGCCACCTTTGCCCAAGATCTCGCTGAACCGCTCCGTCTCCAGCTGCAGGGCCCAGGCGCAGGGTCCGGATTGCACTGGCTTCATCCCCCTGCTCTCTCTGAACGTGGCTCAGAACGCAGATGCTGCCAAAAGGAGATCTGAGTTCTGAGTCAGGACAACCTCACAGGTGGACGCCATGTGGACAGAAGCAGGTTCGAGTTGGACGTGTCCCTGCAGCTTCCGTAGTGCAGTAATATACCGGCTCTACCGGATGGTTTTGCTGGTGCATCACCTTAGTCATGTGACCTTGCTGCCGTTCTTTCCATCAACAAACGCGGCTGGTTGACTTTCTGCTGCAGGCGTCCAGTTTCTCCAGACTTGAAAACAAAAATGACCAAAAATAAAAAATCACAATCTGGAGAAGGTGTGCGTCCATCTGGCACTGGTGACGTCACACAGCTGTGATATTGAAGCCCCGCATGCAAAATAACACTCGAAAACACACCGGAATGATTAAAAATGGCTAAAATTCAAAACTTTCCTGTCGGATATGATCCACATAATTAACTGTAAAGCTGCTTATTTGTTTAAATGTGCTGTAAAAGTGATGTAAGGCTGTAATTCCATTGATAAAAGTCCATTCAAAGTGTTTGTAATTTTGAAGAGTGAATTCAAACATGTTACTTATTTTTCATGTTGCTCATCCTGTTAAACATGCATCCACATGTTCTCCTTTTCATGTCACATTCTAAGAAAGAAAAGCCAGTTTCTCACTCCTTTCCATGCTCGAGCTTGTAAAAGAAAGATGTACTTTTTGAAGATGTGTGTAAAGAGTTTTAATCTCACTTTTAAAGAGTTTTAATCTCTCTAAAATGTTTCATTGTTGATTCTCTAAATGGTCCTAAATGTTCTTAAATGTCATGTGTGTGGATTTCAGCAGTGGCTCCATATTTATCCTTATTTTTTGCTGCAGCAAAAAGCAGCAAAGTCAGATTTAATGAACCGTAATCCTTGATCAATGATTGTATTCATTCATTTATTAACTCTTTTGTGAAAAGCTTGTGTGTCTGTGGGAGCCTTAAACAACATGAAACACCACCCGAGCTCATCTCGCCTCTTGTAATCCAACATTTATCTGTGGTTTAGATCAATGCCATAATCAAACGATACATAAATAAATGTTAATTCTGCCAAAACACGGTTTCTAATTACTGTCAGAGGTTGGCTGGTCTGTTGATTCAAGCCTGTTGCAGAATGCTGGTATCGACTGGTGCCGCTCATGTTACCTTCATGTCCTCCAGCCTTGATGGAAAACCACGCGTCCAAAGCCGATTGAGAGACAAAATAACGAGCACACACATTTTATTCATTAGAGCCGATGGCAACATCAATATGTACATTACTGAGGCCCAGGATTCCACATTCTTTGAAGTAGAAATACACGGCCACATCAGCGTGAGCGTCTGTGGGTCCCTCCAGGCATCTGGGAGACGTCTTGCAAGCCAGATTTGCTTTTATGTGGTGGACAGCACCATTAACGCTTTGACTGGGATTAGTTCCAGCTCATGAATGCTGGTGTTATCAGGAGATCCACTGAAAGGAAAACGCTTCCACTTAGCAGAACGCTGCACATTAACACCACCGACACACTCTAATTGGCTGTTAAAGCATAAACAGAAACACATTTATCGCTCTTCTCGCATTGGTGATGCGGTAATGACTGTTTTTGTTGAACTGTTGTCGATAAACTGGCTTTTAAATTAAGGTTAAGCCCATTTTCCATCTGCCGTGGAAACATCTGGATTTAATAACCACAACCCTTCCCTGAAGTTGAGGCGTTTTCCTAAGTAATTCACGAGCGCAGGATCCAAATATGTTCATTATTTCATGTGTGTGGAGTTGCACAAACAGCCGAGCCAACATTTGGAAAAATGAATACAAAGCACCTTGTTATTACACTGTGTAACACTGGATGCACGAGGACGGGCAGCCACAGGCGCTATTCTCTGGGCTCACTTTAGACAGATAACACAGTCCTGAAATCTCTTTAGCTAACACAGACTTAATATTCACAACTTTGTGCAAATCTTATGTATACCAACACCATATACTCTTGACATCACCATGGCAACGCTGCTCTTCAGCTGGGGAAGGATGGCTTGCCAGCGATTCTGACTACGTTGTATGTGTTGAGTCCTGGTGCATCAAAGCCAGGAGACAGACCGCGCCGGTCAAAGGCGTAGAAGTTAAATAATTGGCCATCTTGGGCTTCGAGAGACACGGAAGCTGCTCCTGCCTGCAAAACACAGGGGTACTCCTCCTCAAAGACCACCCTGAAGACCCGATCCAGCAGATAGTTGAGCTTGATGGTCCTGTATTTGTCAGGAATGAGCTCCTCTATCTGAGGCCCAAACTGCTGCATGACCAGAACCTTGTCTGGCCCAGCTTTGATCTCGTAGAAGGTGATGTTGCTGTAGGTGAAGAAGCCGGTGTAAGGGTCTGGGTTTGGCGGAGCAGAGAGAACCTTCTGGGCCTCCCTGAATGCTTTCTCTATGGCCGGGATGATGTGGCTGTAGGCCCTGGAGACAGTGTCCTGTTTCTGCTCGCGGCTTCCCGCCATCAGGACCACCAGACCGAGCTTCAGCCGGGGCACCAGCGAGAAGGTGGCGGAGTAGCCATCCAGATCGCCGTCCTTCCGCACCACCTCGTATCCCATCTGCTCGTTCACCTCCCACGGTGTCCCGGTGCGGTTGGCAAAGTAGTCCTTATCGCACTGGAAGAGCGGGGTCAGCATGATCTTCAGCGAGTCGGGCTCCAGCAGCTTGCGGTGGTACGCGCCCAGCAGCATCATGGCCAGCTTGGCCAAGTCGGCCGTGGTGGAAAACATCTGGCCAGAAGGCCTGTACCAGCCCAGGTCGTAGAGCGGCGCTGGCTTCCCATTGGAGTACACGCCCACAGCCATTTGGGCCTGCAGGCCCGGGCTGAGGTCGAAGCCAGTGTCCTCCATCCCGAGCCGGTCCAGGATGTTGTCCGTGACCCACCGCTTGTAGTCGACCAGCGCCACTCGCTCGGCCATCACGTGGGCTAGAAGAGAGAAGGCCAGGTTGCTGTAGTGGCATCTGCCAAGAGAGCGCAGAGCAGAAGGGAGGTCACATGTCAGGCTCGTACCGCCGCTGACACCCCACCACCAGAGGCACTACGGCATCACACCATCTTCCAGCCGTACGGTCGTCTGGGAAACAGGCCCGTCTGCCAGCACCTTCATCTCATCTGCTCATGAGTGGTGACATTAAGCTGCTGGTCACGCTGGTGCGGCCAGGCAGAGCCAGCACTCGGCCCCCAGTCCCGACTCCCATCCCACATATAAACCTGTTATAACTGGCCGCCAATAACAGAGTTGACTCATTTGGTGTCAGCACACATTTAGCACATGGTAGCAATGGTGGCAGCAGTTTCCTGCTGTCAGCCAGCCTCGAGTCTTTAAAAAAGCCGGAAAATCCCAATGACCCAACCCATCAAAAGTCAATTATTTTATCTTTCTTATTACTTCAGGCCTGGAAGATTAAATAAAGAGATGAATAAGAAAAAAATCTTTTTGTCTGGATGTCAAAGTTAATTAGACTATTGCAGAAAGGTTAATTATTTCCTGTTAGTGTAGCATATTAACCTATACTAATTCATATCTTAGTGCATATGCCAATTGGATGAGGGACTTGATTAGAAAATATATTTAAATTTAGACTTTTAAAGTGATATTAGAGGGATTCCAGGAAGGTTGTGTTAAAAAACCAACTCTATTCAAGATATTATGAGTCAGGACAGGTAAATGTGGTTTGGAAGAAGTAGAAATAGAAGAAGACCTTTACCCACCCATGGTATTGTATGTGTATTAAAAGAAATGCAAGATTTTATTGAAGAAATCTACATTAAGATATGGCACCAACAGGGCATCAGGAAACGTAC
This sequence comes from Arothron firmamentum, assembly GCA_016586285.1. NCBI lineage: Eukaryota > Metazoa > Chordata > Actinopteri > Tetraodontiformes > Tetraodontidae > Arothron > Arothron firmamentum. The sequence goes on from BJFM01006284.1 coordinate 26,922, forward strand.
TTGGTTCCGGGGTCGGCAACAAGGACGTCGTCCTGCAGCAGATTTATTGCAGACTGTGTTCTTCCCTTCCAGAGGAGGTTTGTGGCTCGGAGCCTCCTGGGGAGACCTGCACCACTCAAGAGGAGAAGAGAGTGAGCTCATTGAAAAACACCTTTACACCACCGCCAGCACGTCTGAACGTAACAGAATATTACATTCATCCTTGAAAGGTGGCTGAGAGGCGGAGCCGAGCCCTGTCCTGCCTCGTCCTGGTCCTGAAAGCATCTCACCTGCTTCCACTGGTGGATTGAACGCGTCTGACTGACAGCTACAGCCCCTCAGAACGCCGTCTCTGAGATCTGCCGTGGATGTTCATTTGCACCCTAACCCCAACCCTTGGGCCTTGCAGGCGGAGGTGCTGACGGCTGTCACGTTGCTCCGCCTCCTGCTGTGAACGCACCTGAGAGCTGGCTGGCCATCCTGCGCAGCGTGACGGAGGAGGAGCGAATCTGAACCTCTCCGCTGTCCAGGAAAATCAGGCCGTCCGTCACGTACTTCAGCTGGGAGTCTCGGGTCTTCCCAAGTGGGTTTTTGATGGTGAAGTTCTCCACATACTTCTCCAGAGGGTCATCCAGGGAGCCAATCTTCCCATCCTCCCACAGTCTGTAGAGCATCAGCGTCGGGAAGATCTTGGATAGGCTGGCAATCCTGAGCAGCAGATAACAGAGAAAAGGATCAGAATATTTCTTTCTTTTCATTCCCAGCAGATCTGCATCAGTGCATAAATGCCCAGCAGCTGGTTTTGCATTGGTTCCTTTACATTCTACATGAAAAACATGAACAGAGCAAACATATCACACCTCTTTCTCATCCAATTTACTGAGAACGACACTTTCATTCCTTCAGGCCTGTTTCTACCTGTAGTTGACTTTTATTTGCTATTTTAGCTGGAATTCTACAATATTTTATATGCATACATTTTATTTGACTTTGATGCGTCTCTCCACGCAGTTAATTACAGTCCGAGTTATTTTGCCAGGTGTAATTACTGTGACATAGTTCTGGCATTCCTCCTTAACTAGCTTTGGGCTCCTTTGCTTCTCTTCTAGTGAAACAGAACATTTTTTAATTTGAGAGCTCAATTACAAATTCCCTCATTAAGTCTCTGTAAATATTGAATAAGACAATGAACTTGGATTTACATGCACTCTTTCAACAGTGTGAAAAACAGTCTAGCAACCTGCTCCTGTCCCACTGGGCCACTGTCCGCTACCGACCCGAGTCCTGACCCGCAGCGCTCACCTGTAGATGGTGTACTCGTTGGGAGGGCCTGAGTGAGGGTCACTGGAATTTCTTTTCCCAAAGTTGCCCGTCCACAAAATGGTGTCATTCAAGACCACAATGGCCGACAGAGAGGGAAGGCTGACGGGGTTGATGCTCTGCCGGAGGAGAGCGTCCACCTGGAGAGAAGAGAGTTGAGAAAACATTCTGCCGTTTAATCATTTTAAACAAGCTCATCCCAAAAGGAGGTTGGAGCTGGTGAGCACTAACCGATATTCTGGGACTCTGTGTGTTTACCAGAGTGCGTTCTGAAGGGCACTGAGGTAGAACTGAACTGGTTTCTGGTCTTTTCTGAAGTCTGCGTTCACCCTTTCACACCTACGTTCACACACTGATGGCAGAATAACCAGTCGGGGCGAATGACTAATCACTCTTTCACACACTGAAGCCAAGAACTGCTGGACGCTGCTGCTCGTATCAGGATGGAACCAACCAGCCTGAGCTACCACCACCCGAGAAGAAGAACTGAAATTAAGTTGTCCTACCAAAAGAAATGAAAGTATCATTTTTCACAAACAAAGACTAAATAGAAATGCAGCCATTCCAGAGGTTTTTAATCGACATTTCTACATCACCACACCAGCTTTCAATCTCCTGACTTAAAAGTTTGACCCTTTTTTATGCACATGTCTGCATTTGTTGCTACAAAATCTAGAGAAATGTAACAGATGCATGGTGATTTATATTTGTCCTTCCGGGCGCCGTCCACATATAAAACCCCTGCGTCTGATTCCACACCCACTTCCTCCGTCACCTCACCTGGGAGGCTGGCTCACAACACCTGACCTGAGGCTCAGAGCTGAGCTCCACCAGCGGTGCTGCTAATGAATCACTTTAACAAACAAGCAAAAGCAAAAGCTGGGGCAGTGAGCACAGGTTCCCTCCGGATGCTGCTCGCTTTGCGTTAAGCGGTAAAATAAGGCGCAGCAACAGCTCCGTCCTCCGCATCACCACCCTTCTCACACTTTAGGGAAGCCATGTTTAACACGCCATGTTCACCCACTTCCTGGTAGCGCATCTGAAAAGCTCCTAATCCCTCGGAGCAGCATCATCAGCGCCGCGCACCATTACGGACACTCTCCATCCATCCCATAATCAGTTTCCCTCATGACGTCACAAATGGCGTGAGATTAAAAACGTGTGCGACCAACAGGCGCGTCCATGGCTGCAGACAAAGAGGACTCCTCCGTCCTGTTCCTGTGCAGGCGGCCAACAACAGTCAGCAAGTCCAACAGATCAAACACCAAATCTGTGTTTTTTGGTTTCAGTTTCAGTTTTGGGGTAAGAAACGTTAAAGCGTCTTCAGGCAAACTAACCCACACGTATATACGCCCTGGAGCTGACGGCCCACGTGCACCCCCGTGGACACGCAGTCGGGCAGGCGCGCAGGGCTTTATCGCCCCAGCGTCGCTCTCCAGCCTCCATCTGTCGACTGCGGCGGCGTTTGAGCGAAGGATTACCGTGGTCCTGCTGTAAATGTCCTCCCCCTTTATGGCCGAGAGGGAAACGTCTGGCGTCTCTCACCTTCTCCAAGGCCTCTTTGAGACTGGGGATGGGATGCTGCAGCGGCAGAGGCTCGGGGAAGCGGGGACACATGGTCTCTAAGTCTGCGTTGCGACCCCTCTCTGCATCTTGGGTGGCAAACAGACAGAAAGATGCAGAATGTTATTTGGCATTTCAGACGATCATTGCTGGTGCTCAGGCAGGTATTACGCTGTACTTAGCTGTCTAAAAGCTTTTCCATTATTCTAAATGTTAGCGGTATATAACTGCACAGCCCACGGTGACTCAGAACCTGAGGAGCCCTGCTTTCTCCATTAACTCCATCAGCTGTGACACATGGAGAATCCATCTGTGTTCTGGGCCAAAAGCATCGTGACCTTAACGGGCGTCTCTTGAGGTGCTGCGTTAAATGGCCATTAGCTTGATCCAAATGTTCCATTTCTGTGATGAAGCACCACACGTCCACACTTTTATCTCACAGCTACTGAAGCAGGCAACAAGCTAAGAAAGCGACGTTCTTCTTTTGACAGTGGAGGATGTGGGCGGGTGTGGAGGGAGGGTCGTCAGGGGGGATGCATATCATCGGTAAAATGGCCTCAGACTCACCTGGCAGAAGCTTTGGGAGTTGAAACTGCCAGAAGAAGCATCCTGTCATGACCAGGGACACCATGATGAAGAACACCAGACCCACGTGGGTCCACTTCAGCTTCATCCTGCTGCTGCTAGACAACCCCCTGAACTTGTCGTTAGCAGCTGGAGCTGCCACGGCAGGAGGCGGCTGAATCAAGACACAAGCAAAGAGAGAGGGGGGAGGGGGGAGAGACAGGGAGAGAGAGAGAAAGAGAGAGAGGGGGGGGAGAGGGAGAGAGAGAGGGGGGAGGGG
>BJFM01006289.1:0-26673 GCA_016586285.1 Arothron firmamentum
ACAAACCTTATAAATATATATTGACTGTATGATCCCAGTCTCGTGAATCTCTGTATTTATGGTAAACATGGTGTTCAGCTGTTCCTCCACGTTGACCTCTGGGACCGACAGAAGCCAACCCAACATGTCCACACACTCCGTCCAGAGCAGCAACTGTTCCCGCAGAAAACGGCCGCTCCCAGCGGACCCAGGCCCGGAATGCTGATGAATGAGGGAGCGACGCAACTGCTTGCACCGTTTACGCTGGCGGCCAGTAAAAAGGACTCAGAAAAGAGTACAAATGAAGCCGAGTGAGAGATGGACGCGAGGGGAGATCCAAAAGTTCGGGGTGGGGGAGGCAGGAATGACTCATGCTGTCTAAAAATACATGATTTGCAGGGAGAGCGTGATATAAAAGTCCGCAGACCAGACAATGTACGGCAATTTCCCCTCGTTCACTTCTGTCATCAGTTTGGTATGTTGCTGTAAAAAAAAAAAGAAAAAAAGAAAGAAATACTTTGTGTAATTCCTGCTAAGATTTTGGTTTGTTTCTTAAGTTGCAGAGACGAGTAAATACTTTTCTCCTTTTTCTGGTTTTAGTTTGACTTCTCTCAAGTCTCATGGCATTTAGAAAGACTTTTAGCCAAGCAGATTTAGCTTTTATTTATTTCACTGGGTTGGTCTCACTCATCCTTGTTTGGCCAGAGTAGCGGCGATGTCGGTGAAACACCGCCCCCCTCTGGTGTCTAACGGAATCTCACCCTCTCCCCAGGCCCCAGGAGCTACGTCACCTCCACCATGACCGACCGCTTTGACTGCTTCTACTGCCGCGACAACCTGCAGGGCAAGAAATATGTGAAGAAGGACGAGAAGCCCATGTGCCCCAAGTGCTTCGACAAGATCTGCGCCAACACCTGTGCGGAGTGTAAACGCCCCATCGGTGCCGACTCTAAGGTGATCTCACACACACACAAACAGAGTGTGAGTGAGGGATGAATGAAACACCGTGAGAGCATCAATTTGAAACCATGGCAACAGAACGCACAGGGAATCCACACATTTACTTGAGTGAATTTCCCACCAGAAATATCCATTTCTGTCAAGTCCCCACATAAAACGAGATCTCTTATACATCACCGATTGTTGATATCGATGCTTGATAGCGTCTGACCACTTTTGATCACGCGCTGCAGCACTGAAAGTGTTTGTGAAGCATCTTATTCACAGTCAGCAGCACCAGCAACATCCATGTTGAGACAGGCTCCCGCTGAGCTTCAGCTGAGCTCTAAACATTGTGCTGAAACATGATAAATACTGTGTTATATAATAGAAGTTTTGACAAATCACACACACATGCACATACACACTGTGTTCGAGAGCGAGGGGAAAGGGGACATTGGCTGAAACATCTGCCTGAAAGGTCACTAAAGTCACTCAGTTCTGAGAAGAAGCCAAACGTATGTCACTAATGTGCTTTAAAGAATGAACAGCACATTATTTTCTTCCCACGGATGAGTCACCACTTCCAGCTCGTCATCTCTCGCTCTCTCTCTCTCTCTCCCCCCCCTGGAGCCACAGGCCGCATGACGAGCGACCAGGCGCCGCTTCAGCGGGAGGCGCTGCAGGACGCCTCCGCTAAACCGCCGCTCTCCTGCGTGTGTTGCAGGAGCTGCATCATAAGAACCGCTACTGGCACGAGGGCTGTTTCCGCTGCGCTAAGTGCTACAAGGCTCTGGCCTCCGAGCCCTTCAACGCCCGCGATGACGGAAAGATCATGTGCGGCAAATGTGGCGCCATACAGGACGGCAACCGTTGCCAGGGCTGCTACAAGGTGGTCATGCCAGGTGAGAGCGCTTTCAGAGCCCATGGTGGTATAAGCAGCGGAGGTGTGAGCTATCGTTTCTCCAAAAGCCAAATTAAGAGGGTGGTCAGCTTGATTGGTTAGAAAAAGCTTCAGCACCCCCCCCCCCACCCCCACCCCCTAGCATGCTAGGGTGGGGCCAAACATCATTTGGAGCTTCATCAACCATCTCTATAGTTGGACCAATTTCCAGGCTCTTCAAAATATTTTCTGTCAATAGCCCATCAAGGATGGTTTTTAGTCAACCTCCCATCCTCATCTGGGGGGGGGTTAGTCTCCCACACCACCTGGCCGGCCCCTTCATCAAGATCTAAAACCCAATGTGGCCCTTCAGGCTAAATAATTGCCCACCCCTGGGTTATGATGATGAATTAAAAGGAGTTTCATGTCCAGCCCAGAGCAGGAAATCACTGGGGGTGTGTTTCAGGGACTCAGAGTGTGGAGTACAAGAACAAGGTGTGGCATGAGGACTGCTTCAAATGCTTCGAATGCAAGCAGCCAATCCGCACTAAAAGCTTCCTGGCCAAGGGCGATGACATCTACTGCACCTCCTGCCACGACACCAAATTTTCCAAGAAGTGCTTCCACTGCAAGAAGGTAGGAGTTCCACCTCCGCGTGGGTGTGTAGGACCCACGTCCGCTCCCCCGCCCGGGCTCAGAGTGTCCCACGATCTGTCCTCAGCCAATCAGCTCCGGAGGGATCAGCTACCAGGAGCACCCCTGGCACTCCGAGTGCTTCGTGTGCCACACCTGCCGTAAACCTCTGGCGGAAAAGCGCTTCACTTCCCACGAGAACAACGTGTACTGCGTGGACTGCTTCAAGACCGATGTGGCCAAGAAGTGCCATGGATGCAAGAACCCCATCACAGGTCAGACGGAACACACACACAGATCCTTGTACTTCTATCTCTGTGAGGACTTTAACAGACATAACCCAACACCCAGCTTCCTCCCCAACCCTAACCCTTACCCTCAAACAGTCCTTCGAAGTCCTGAGGACCACCATCAAAATGCGAATTTTTCACGTGTGTGTGTGTGTGTGTGTGTGTAATCGTTCCATGTCCCGCACGCCTCCGCAGGGTTCGGCCAGGGCACCAACGTGGTGAACTACGAGGGCTACAGCTGGCACGAGTACTGCTTCAACTGCAAGAAGTGCTCCCTGTCGCTGGCCAACAAGCGCTTCGTCATCAAAGCGGATCACATCTACTGCCCCGACTGCGCCAAGAAGGTGTGAGCGGCGCGAGGCGACGCCGCTCAGAGGGGACCCAGCTCGGCCTGCGCCGGCCGGCCTTGGCCCTTGAAGCGGCGGATGTGTTTGGGCCACCTGCTTGCACCAGTTTACCTGCATTTTGCTCATTTCAGTGTCGACTAACAGAATCGGATTTCCTCCGCGGGATGCGTGACATGTTCTATTTTGAATCCAGGCTCGTGCACAGCCTTTTAAATGCCTTCAGGAGGAAAGACTTAGCTTTTACGTGTATGCTGCAACTCGTAGTCGCGATAAAAAGGAGTGATGATTGGCTATCCAAGATTGAAGACTCACCTGAGATTGATGCTGACTCACAAGCTGTTCATATAATCTGAGTGAAAATTAAAAAAGGGTGAAGGTGGTCTGACATGTCTTTTTTCTTACCTCCACAAGAAACGAAACATTCAGTAGTTTTGAGAGACTTTATTGGTTTAACAGTTGTTGTTTTTTTAAATCAACGCAGTACAGTTTGGATATATTTACAGTACAGATCTTAGTGATGGACAGGGCTTCGTTAGGTGTGTAGATCCTCCACAGACGTGCATATTCACAGAGTTGCCCTGGTTTGGGGTAGACCGATTGTCGAGGCCGAGGTAAGGACACGCTTTCTTAGAAAAACTGTGAAACAATAAAATACTAAATCTCCTTCTAAGGCACTGTTCTATCCTAACGTCACAGAGGACAGGGAGGACCGAGACGCCCGGTTTCTGGAGCAAAACCCACTGAAAGCTGTGGCAGGAGCTGGAATAGATCCAGCGGCTTCCACTGAATGGACTGAGGACGCGGAAAGAAAACAACAACAGAGCTCCTCCTCAGTAACACTCGTTCAAGAACGACAACCACATGATGCATGGAGCTAAACGCATGCAGCTGTTGACAGACGTGGTAAAGAAATGGACGGTTTCTGGAGTGCGGTACATTCTTTAAGCCTTAGCCTTAGTCAAAGCTGACACCCAAAGCCCTTGGGCGCGAATCTACAAAGACATGAAAGCAAAGTCGATGCAAAGGTCCGAGCTAGTGAGCCGTTCAAGCAAAGGGGATCACCTCAAACGGAACGGCTGCGATCCGCTTTAACAAGCCGACATTCACACCTCTTAAAATGTAACAGGAGCCATGTTGATGCCACATCCGTGGCTCCCGTCACGCCTCTAAAACACACCGCTGAAGGCTACAATCCCCATTAAATGAACACGCTTGAGTGTGAGGCAATATTCAATCGTCAGTCATAAAACACGCCACACGGTTACGGTGGACCACACTCGACACGTGCTCTTAGCGGGTTTTTCAAGGGTGATTGATGAAAGTTTAGCTTTTCAGGCTGCCCAGCAGAAAAGTAATTTAGAGCAGTAACAGAGATTTCAATAATCCACATCCATCCAAACATGGCTGAGCTTGCCTAATACTGATTATTTACACAGTACAATAACACTTAAATACATTTAGAAATGACTCCTTTTTAATTTTTAAATCGCCAAATTTCACGTAATAAAAAAAATTGTTGAAACGCGTGTGTAGCGACTGGTATGCTGTTATCCTCAATGGTTAGTGGGAAACACACGGAATCAATGGCTCTGACAGAGAGATGGTGTGTTTGAGTTAAAACCTGATGAACAGCAAGACATTCAAGTTCAAGTCCTAAACAGTCACAAGCGGTATTAAGAAGCTATAAAGCAGTTATGAATGAAAGTGACTGACTTCATCTATTATATCTTAAAGATTCTCAGTCAAGCTTTTACACTTTTGTTAGTAAACATAAATTCTATTTACATATGCAAAATTTAACACAGCCTAAATGAACCCCAAAACCAGCAATCTGCTCAAAATTTACAGAAAAGGTGAATTCTTTAGTTGTGATGAACGCTTGTAGTTATGCCATGGCGCCCTCTGGTGGGCAAAGCGAGGAATAGCAGACGATGGGAACAAAATGATGGATAAAATGAGAGATTGTGAAGGAACATGTCTGTAAGTGCTGTATGTGCCTCAGCGGGGCTGGCTTTGAATATTCACACTTGAAATCTGAATTTAGTGGGAAAAACAAACCTGAATTGAACGCAGGCAAACCTCTAATATGCTTACTGAAGGTAACAGCTGAACCAACTCATCGCATCCAGCTTCATTAGTTAACACATGAGCATGTGTCCTTGAATAATTTCAAGCAAAAAGAGACTAAACATATGATGACAATAATTACAAAGAAGCCAAACTTAATAAATTACAACAATGCACCCCTCAGAAAGTAAAAAAAAAAGAGGAAAAAAATAGAAAAAAAAAAAAAAAAAACAAAAAAAAAACTAAACAGGAAAAGAGACCTGAAGTGAGCACACTGAAGGAATATATGGAATTTCCCTGAAGCACAACATTTTTAATAATACATCTATAATCACACATAATTTTTGGGGTGCAAATGGAGCACTGGGTAGTCTCTCTGCTTCACCTTGTGTTCTTCCCTGTGGAAGAAGAGGAGGAACGAAGGTTGGTCTGCCGCAGGAATTTATACGACGGGATCAGTGGGACAGGGAGTTTACGAGTGCAACGTTACAGAGGCTCCTCAGGGTCAGCTGTGGGGTCACATCTCTGTAAGTCACAGATAGGCAAAGGTTATCCACCTACATGACACCATAAAATGAATACCGTGGTGTCCTCACCTGACAGGGCTTCTATGGGTTGTGCAGTGGAATGCAGGGTGTTCTCCTCGAAGGTCACCCTGGTCCCATCCGAACCGCCGTCACAGTTCATGGAAACCTGGTTACAGTCCTCCGCCTCTATCAGAGGCCGACTATTTGAATGACCGTTGATGTCAATCAGTCCCTCAAAGCTCCACTGGTTGGATTTACCGTTCAGACCTGAAACCAAGCCCAGCTTGTTAGAGTCCTCGTTCTCTTTGAACTCTGACCCTTCCACGTGGCGGTCCTCAGGGCCTGGGCTGGAATGAAAACACAGAGGGAGAGAGATGATAGGTATACAGAATGGTGTTAGTTCATATTTTTAAGTTGATAAAGCCAAGAGGATCATGTGCCTCTGATGCATACCGCCCTGCCTGAACCTCGTCTGTGCTCTGAACCTCGCTATTCTCCTTGTCGTCTGACTCTGGGTTTCCATTCACGCTGCCCAGAGGCTCCTCGCGCTGTTCCGCCTGATCGCCGGAGGACAGGCTGCACTCGTCCGCTTCGGCCTCCATGGTGGCGTCATCCATTTGGTCTATGATGTCATTAGGAGAAAGATTTACATGAGCAATAAGTCACATGAAAATGAACACAAATAAGGCTTTTACATTCAGCCACTGCAAACCAAAGTGCAGTGTTTTAGTTGTGTGTGTCTGCACAAATGACCGAATGAATTCTTGAGAAAAAAAAAAAGCCACACATGAACCCCACTGAGGTTCATATGACATCACATCCTCTCCAATTCTCAGAAACCTGGCATGAGCGGGAAATAGGCAGAAAACTGACTGGTTTCAGAGTTGGTTTGGCTCCCTCTCTCCTCTTCGCTCTCATGTGAGAACTTGTCATCGTCCCCTGCCTCTCTCTGCAGGAGACAAGAACGTCTTCATGTTGAAACTCGGTTACAGTGCTGCTCCCACACACCTCTGCCGTGGTAATTCGGCTGCGTGCGGTTCAGGGTCAAGGCAGGAAGCCGGGTTGAGTGTGTGACTCACCTTCAGGTCGCCTTGGTCCCCTTTTCTGGTTCTCTTCATGATCTCTTCAATTCTCTGGAACGTGTAAACAGAGTGGATTTAATGTGTCCATCTGGCAGACCCAGGAAGCTGAATAAAAGGGGATTGCTGCTGTCAATCATCTGGTCACACCTTCTTTCTCTCCATTCTCTCCTGCTGGTTCTGCTGCATGATGCGGTCTCGTTCCTGCCGGACTCTCTCTGCCTCCTCCAGTGCCTTTGCTTCGGCCTCCTCTCGCTCCTTCTGAAGCTCGGCCTGCCTCACCGCTTCTTCCTCCGCTTGTTTCACGCGTTCTTCCTCCTCTCTGCGGGCCTCCTCCTCTTCTTTAATTCTCCTCTCCTCTGCCAGCTTCTTTTCCTCTTCCAGGCGTATGAGTCGAGCCTCTTCCTCTAAACGTTTCTCTTCTTCTTTTCTCAGCCTGGGGGATAAATTGAATGTTAACTGTAAACGAAATATTGACTTTTTGAGAGGACAAAATAGACAAAAAGCATATCCAAGCACTTACTTCTCTTCCTCCTCCCTCTGTACCCTGAGCTGCTCCTCTCGCTCCCTCTGCTCTCGCATCAGTCGACGGTTCTCTGCCAGAATCTTGGCTGCTTCCGCGGCTGAATTGGTGCCAGTAGACGCTGAAGTTCAAAAGACAATAAAAGTGCAGAATGACGTTGATGTGATGCGGTTTAGTGACGACCAGAGAAGAACACAGGCTGACACAGTTGGTCACAAGATGGCGCAGCATCACATGAAGCGTCTGTGCTTCTGAAAAGAGCAAGCGGTACCAAGGGTGTATGACTAATGAATTACTGGGACTCTCAACCTTTATTGAACCAGATAAAAGCCCACTGAGATCAGGATCTCTTTCACAAGGGTGAAAAGAGGTCAGCAGATCACGTCATAAGAACAGTTACATAGAGGTGAAAGTATTAAATAGAACATATAAATTTAGAGGTGCAGTAGTATTTTCAAATGTGGGCGCTGTGACACAGTAACAAACAATTTAGGATTTAAAACACAGGCACTGTTAAGTGGTCTCACGCCGTCTATCTCAGGATAGATCGGAAGGCTCATAGTGGAACCAGTTCAGAGACTTTCAGTTCAGACTGTATAGTATTCCACGCAGAAGGGGAAGCAGAGCTAAAAGCTCTTTTTTCCAAATTCTGTCCTTACCCTAGGAACAGATAAAACTAGTGAAGTGCAAGAACGCAAGGCATAGCAGCTGCTTGTTTTCTGCAATAAAGTGCACAAGTACGGGGGAATCCAACCTAAAAGAGTCTTAGAAATAAGGGTCAGCCAATGTGCATATCTGTGAGCACTCAGAGAAGACAAGTTTGAATTTAAGTACAGATCACAATGGTGGGTGAGACAACTGCAGCCACTGACAAATCCCAGTGCTGAATGAAAAACAGTGTCCAAGGACTGGAAACATTCAATTTTCTATGGCAACACATTTACAGTCTTTTCCCAAATAAAGCGGGATAAGTTCTTGTAAAGCATAACTCTGACCAGCAGGTGGCGGCAACAACACGCCCAGCTTTGGAACAGGAAGCAACTCCAGCTGGTCTACAAAAACCAAACCAAGCGCTCTAAAAAGACACTCAAAATGGTTCCATTTAAAAGCATCTATAATTAATTGCTTCTATTTACTCAACCTATTAGGATGCAATCCATGCTTAATTTCAGTGTTTGACATCTAACCAAAAAACCGGCTTCTGTCAAACAGAAAACTAAAAATAACTAGAATTTTACTAAAACTGTTTGGGCTCGCATTATTATTGGGGTAAGTTCATTAGGATTTCACACTCCTCTTGCTGGGTTCTTTTGCCTGTTTGTAACTGACAGTATCTCTTCACGCACCACCAGAGCAGGCGTCCTGGTTTCCAGAACAACAGTCTGTCATGGCAAATATTGACCCTGGCAGTATATAACCTGGCAGCTCAATAAAAATAAGAAAACAAAATCTACAATTATGAAGAGCTGTGATTTTATGAAAACCAAAATGGATATAAAATAGTGATTTAATATTATGAACTGTGTTTGATGGTGGGCTGCAGTGTCCGGTTCTAAAACGACTCACCATCTTTGTCTTTGCTCTTGCTGGACTCGGATGGCTGTGGAGACACAGCCTGGACAGGACACAGGTCCTTGGACTTGGAATCCCTCTTTCGCAAGGTAGGGGGTCCTGTTGGAGTTAGAGCTGGTTTCTGTATAGGTGGGGGTTTGGTCGATGTAGACTGGGGGGATGCGGGACGCTGTTTCATCGTAGAAGGTGATGGCGGGCGTGTTTTGGAAGTTTGCCTGAAAGAAGAAATTAAAATTAGTGGGAGCTTGTTACTAATTAATGAAAGATTCACTGGAGAAAACTAAAGACCTACTTGGATGCTGCGGGGGAGGGAGTTCGCTTTGGGGATGGATTTGAGGCCGGGGATGGAGAACGGTTGCGTCCCAATGAAGAAGACGGGGTAGATGGACTCTGGCCACGAGGTGAGCTTAACTGCTTTTCTTTCTGTGGTTGGGAGAGCCATTTAAAAAAAAAAAGATCAATACTTTTACACCTGCAACATCTACAAAAGGCCATACAACCTTCTTTCTCAGGTCGGTAGCACAATGCTAATGCAACACAAATCATGCATTAAAAGTGTTAACGCTTCAATTCTTATTTCTCATGAGCCGTTTTTCCACGAAAAACCCACCTCTAGTCATTAGCACGGGATTGCAAGTAATTAACCAACAGTTGTGTCACAAGGGCGGTAAAACATCAATTTCCTATTTCAGTTAGTACAACAATAAAAAAAGATAGAAAGAACAGTAAATAATGAAAGAGAGAGCTGAATATTGAAAAATACAGAATTCCATTAACAGAATATGCAGTACTGAATGAATTATGCAGCTAAATACCCCAGTGTTCCCCCTAAATCACCCCTCCCCACCAAGCAGGACTGATGGTCGGACACTGATTCCATTTTCTTCATCATAGTGCATCTCTGCCCTCTTATTGCATTAAAACTCTAAACAGGTGAAACAATACTTTAGCACATGATATTTGGCTGCCAGGCCAGGGTACGGCCTAATTTACATGGATTCATCTCTCCATAATGTGATCGGCTCTCTTATCGATGCTATGACAAAGAGTGCTTTTACAACTGCAGGTAATAACAGATCCTAGCAAAGGCTCAGCAATCTAATAACATCGGAAAGCTGACGATGTTTGAATCTTATTCAAATTCTAAAGACCAGCCAAGCGCCCAGATGAGAGCGCATTTGCCTGCGGTTTCAATCCCGCAGTGGCGCTTTGACAGGCAAATGTAGCTGATAGGACGCATAAATCAGGGACTTTGGAGCAGGACTGATGGCCGGACAGTGAGCTAATGCCATAATGCTTTACGGTATACTGCATACTTTAGCCTACATGAACTCATCTGTGTTGCTTGTGTAAAATCAGCAGTTCTCACCAGAGACGGGTCGAGCGCTCCGTCGGCTGACACGGACGTGGTCATACCGCCTTTCTGCCGGTCGATGCTGCGGCTGCGCACGGGTCCACGTGGTGGATGCAGGGGAGTGGCAGAGGCTGAGCGAGGACACAGGTGACACTCTGGTAAAGGACAAAGTCATCGCAGGGGGGCCATGGAAGCATAACCGATGGGGTGCGTCAGAAGCAGCCAATGTGAGAATAAATGAGCAGGAGAGCAAAGAGTTGGGGCAGGAAGGCAGCAGAGAGGGAAGGGTAGATGATGGCGGACAGGGGTGCAGGACAGAGGATGGGGGGAGGGGGGGACAAAAGCACACAAAAAGCAATTGTTAGATTTGGCATTTTTAAGCAGGCAGCTTAATTTGTGAGGCTTTGATTGGGACGGAGATTACTGGACATGTGAGCAGGGACAGCAACATTATCACCGAAACCCCAGACACAAACATCCAGACAGCACCTTCAGCACACTGGTACTCTACATACACCACACACACACACACGTGTTAGTGCAATACATGAGAAGTGACATGATTGGTGACAGTGTGCTAAGACTATAATCCTGCCATCATGCAGCAACTTTTTAGAATAATGAACAACTGGAAAGCTTTTTATAGCTGTTCTTGGATATAGTCAGATTCTAAAATAAGAGCCAATCTCAGTCATTTAGAAACAAGACCGGATGATTGACATATTTACAAAGTTGCTTACAACTAGAATTTCCTTAGCAGTGTGTTTAGGTGCAGCCAATTTTTAGTAAGGAATGCAAGTAGTTGTCCATCAGTCACAAGCTTGCTGTGTCAGATTGAGGGATTAGCCGTGATAATCCAGGGCCTGGAGGACTCTCCCTGCCGCAGCCTGCTCTCAAATGGGCCGTAATTCGATCTGACTGCAGTGAGCGCCTGCAGTAGGGCAACTGTGAAGCTGACCCTTCTGTGAGCTTCTGTCATCGCTGCTAATGCAGACGTGTCATGTTTCCCCTGTGATTATATTTAGCAAAAAAGATCAATCGGCACTAATGGGTGAGTAATGGCGAGTCAATAACTGTCACCTGAAACCAGCACAGGGAACACGTGCGCAGCTTCATACAGTCAGTGACTTACAGTACTTCTTTCTCTGTTAATAATATTAACTGGGTTTTTATATGAAATTGCTCATAGTTAATAGAACACAGAGTATCGCCAGTGCATATGTAACGCACTGAACGTAATTTATGCCATTTCAGCCCTGTCTGCATCTCGGAAATGCTACCAATTACCATTTTGGCACCAAGTTACCAGTCTCCTGCAAGCTGGTCAAACAAGCAGGACACATGCAACAGTCTGAAAACAACAGGTAAGCAGCTTAGAGCAAATCTCTCAGCATGGACTCAAGCACTCCTCAGATGCAGCTCACAGCCAAGTCGGTCTTACTCGGCTCAGCACACAACCTCCGATTGTGCCAAATCTGAGAGCGCATGTGAGCCAGACCTGTGTGCATGTTCCTGTGAATATTTACCATGCAACTACCCCTTCTCACATGACCGAGCAATAAGTAGCCGATGGTTACTTATTGACATGCTATGACGCTAGGCTATTTTTTTTCTAGTTCTGTCACATTGGAATTATGGTTCCAAAGGCTGGAGGGTCTGCAGCAGGGCTACGGTTGGCATTGCGACTACATTTACAAATACGAAAACTGCTAATCGTTTGTCAAGGTTGCTGCTATCCCTCTTCTCTGTCAGGCTCTTCTACACCAAGGTTACCTGGAGCATCTTTTCCGTCAGCTGACAGGGTGGCGGCACTCTTGCTCCTAGCTAGTGAGGCCTGGGTGGGGGTGAGCAGACGACTAAGGACCCCTCCATCCACAGTGCTGGACGGTGGCCTGCGAGCTACTCGGCCAAAATAAAATCA
Source organism: Arothron firmamentum (assembly GCA_016586285.1). Classification (NCBI taxonomy): domain Eukaryota; kingdom Metazoa; phylum Chordata; class Actinopteri; order Tetraodontiformes; family Tetraodontidae; genus Arothron; species Arothron firmamentum. Next base: position 12,115 of record BJFM01006289.1, read on the forward strand.
CCCGAAAATAAGAGGACACAGAGAGCCAAGAAAAGAGGAATAGGTGAGATTGGGGATGAAAGCAAAACAAAGGGGTGGGTGTGGATTAAATACAGAAAGATCACCATATGATTTAACCAACAGTAGAAAATAAGAACCAATAACCATCAATGTAGTCCCAGTAATCTCACCCAGACTGTCTTTATACTGCTCATTTTCTTAATTATTAATAAAATTGCAATACAAAGATGTCAAGGAAAGAGTACTGAGACTGCTTGAGGGCTTGAATTTGCTATTTGGTAGATAAACTTTGGATTAAACAGTATTGCTTATGGAAACAGCCAAATCAATGGTTTCTTGGGGCAGACAGAGGTGAGCTGGTGGGCAAAAACACACCATTAGTGAAGTCCAGACAACGGAGGAATACTCTCAGGGAGGAAGATGTGAAATGAATTAAGCCAAAGACCAAACGTGATGGGGAAGTGAGTGGAGCAGACAAGAGAACATTCGCCTCTGCCGTGCCTGCTTTTCTGTGATTTAGAAAAACGTTAAGTACCCAATTTGGACGGAGTTAAGAACAACGATCTACACAAAACACGTGCGCTCTTATGGTTTGGCTCACGTTGATTGCACAGCAGAGGCAAAGAAGCTCTTGCTACTATTTAATTGTCGAAGGACCAATTCTGCAATCAGGAGTCTGCTGTTACCGAAGCCAAAATAAAAAAAAAAGAGAAAAGAAAATGACGGGTTGATTTTTTTCCCCTCCCATTACCCTCGTTGTCCCTGAATGCTACCTCTTAAAAAGCACAGCTCTACTTAGAGGCCCGTACAGACATCTGTTGCAGACAGAGCTTTGTTGTCATCTGCCACACGGCAGCACGTCCTGCTGCTCTGCACTAAGGTAATGAAAACCTGCTCTGACTTAAGCCCAAGTTTGATTACAGCCTCTAACATTTGAGGTTACATTATAAGAAAATAATATTTTTTTACGTACATCGGACAAAAATTACACACCTATGCTACACACAATCATACATGTATACATTATCAACAAACAGTTCGGCTGGAACACACATAGAAGACCTTTGGTTAATTGTAACACAGAATACAGTAGGTTGCTGTGGTCATGGGGAGGCTACGGTGAGATGACACTGACAAACACCACACTGAAGCGCGATCCCAGTGCCACAAATCCTGCTATGAGGTCATCTAGGGGAAGAAAACAATTAACACTTTGACAACGAAACAATACGCTGTGTTAGCGCAGGCGCAGCGATCAGCGGAACCTGGAGGGACGCTTAAAGAGGGGGCAGCAGGAAAAGTGTTAATGAGAAACGGTACAGGCTCGAGAAAGTTAAGAGCAGCAGCTGAGTCAATGAGACGAGAATCATCAGCGAGTCGCAGCCGCGCCGCGTTGAAAAGCCCAGCGGTAGTCCAGCAGCCATTCACCAAGATTGGATCAAAAGATGAGGCAGCCATGGACCAGTGGAGCAGAGGAGACTGAATGACATCAGTGGTTATCCTTAAAGATCTTGCGGTAAAGGCTTTTGAAAGCAAGCAAATTTAGAAAGAGGGGGGCTGTTCCCACCACAATATCATGCGTGTTAGTCCAAAAGACAGACCTTGCAGAGGGGAAAAAAAAGAAAAAAGCTTATTGCTGCTGGTTCATGCTAGCCACCTTGATCTTCTGTCGTCCCTTTGTCCGATTTGGCGGGGGTCTGGGCTCTGCTCACACTGACTCGTGTGAGAGAGGAACTCCTCTTCTTCATGGAATGGCCTGAGGGCACGGAAGTGGAGTTGCAGGCAGTAAGGCACTGGTACGGTTCCAGAGGAATTCCCAAAGACAGTTGACAGATCATGTGCTCTTCATTTGCTGTTATGCAAGTCGCCCGGCCTCAGCAGGGTGCAGATGATGTCCACGGGCAACAGACAACATTCAGGCGCACACTTAACTGCCCTGTTCTAACACACTGCTCGATTCCCTGAACCAACGCTATCCCGGGAACCTTTCCATAGCACTTATAAGACTGTTTAAGCTCTCAATGTGTACAAACTAAGAGCGCTTTTGGCATTAGTGTCCACACAGAATATTAGATGTTCAAATGTTATTTTTGATAAGTGATATTGCTGGATGGAAAGGGGATTTTTGGCACCTGTCTGTTCCACTTGAAGTTTTTTGCCACCTTCCTTACTGGCCTGAGCAGCACTGATATTGCTAGGCAACCGGTTACAAGAGGAACCTCTTGGTTTAATCCCTGAGAGACAACGACGAAACACTAATTACTGAATTCATGCAGCGCTCTCCTCTATTTAAAAAAAAAAGATATCCAAAAGACTGATAAAGGAAGATAACAATAAATATTTAACAAAAATCACCCAGATAGAGTAGAATATGGAGGCTATGACAATTTAATGGTTACTTAATAACCGGAGAGAGCTATAGCTTCCTTATGTAAAACTGTTTGCCAGTGTGTAAAAACCTTAACATGGAGCTCAGAGGTTGAGGTTTTCTGCTGATATGGGACTTAGGAAAGAACCTAAATCTATTCCAGACATAAAATGAATAAATTTATCATCAAAGAGAAAAGGGATCAGCTACGGAAGTGGTGTGAAGGGAGGGAGGGATACAGGTGACTTACTTTTGTCGGGAGATTTGATGAGGGTGATAGAGGAGGATAGGCGTTTGCTGATGCAAGCCTCAGGTGCTTGTTTCAGGTTTGTGGTGGATGTGGAGCGCTTGTCTACATGGGAGGGAGGAGGAGGAAAAACAGACAATGGAGGAAGGGTTTACACAGGAGGTGGGTGGGCATTCAGGCACAAACGCAAACACGATACACACTTTATGACTCTAGAGGTGAAAATATTTACAGTGACAACTTGTCTAAAATACATATCAGATGTGTTGTGAAGACAGAAACCAGGAAAAAAGAAAGATTAGTAAACCGCTACTGCACTAAGCACTCAGAAATGAGCATCACAGTGAGATGTAGACTGTGTCGCATAATCCAGAACATAATCCAGAACTGACTCCAAGTGTTCCGCTGTGCCCGTGAGTAAAAACCTAAAATTACAAGTCCAGCTATTCACCAAGTTCAGTGCACATTCTGAACACAATTAGTGAGAAGGTGCCAGTTAGACTTTCGGGTGGGGGTCAGTGGGATGGTGGGGCGGGGGACTTGGTGGGGCGGGTGACTTTGGGTGGGTGGGTGGGGGGACGTAAAGCGGGTAACCAAGCCATGTGCCAGGGCCACTCCATGCTGTGCTGCTACCGTGAGCAAATTTAAACGCAAAACAAAACCTTGTTGGCTCCTTGGTGGCTTTTCTGGTGAGGCAGGGGAGACAACTATTGCTATTGGAGATGAGGCAGTGGCATCTGACTCTCCTGTGGGAAAAGACAACCCTCAGAAAAGCCAAAACACATGATGCTGAGGCACTTTTATCATACAAGAGAGAGGAAGTGACATCTGACTGTCAATCTGTTTTCATTGGAGGAACTTTGCAAAGATTAGGAAAACTTTGACCCAGCATGACACAGAAAGCCAGTCCATTAGAATGCCCAAATCATTCTTTGAGAAGCCTCCATCTAACCCAAAATGCTGCAGCTGACGAAAGAGATCACACGACTCCAGTGATGACTTCTCTTCATGCGCTGCCCATTAAAATCACAAATAGTTTTTAAAATGCTTCTTCTGACCTACAGGGTCCTCGGAGGCCCAGCTCCATCCTATCTAGAGCAGCTAATGGCAGCATAGCAACCCAGCAGACCGCTCCGCTCTCCGAATACTGGCTGACACGTGGTCACCAGAATCTCGAATAGTAGAATGGGTGGCCAAGCATTAAGCTCTCAGCCCCCCTGCTGTGGAAGCCTCTTCTCTCCTCTCCTGTAGGTCAGTGATGATGTCATTAGCACATTTTCTTGGGTAGCTGTGTGTGCTTCTCTCCCCTGCCCTGCCTCTCTATCTATCTATCTATCTATCTATCTATCTATCTATCTATCTATCTATCTATCTATCTATCTATCTATCTATCTACAGGTATTTGATTCCTCTGTATTATGAATGTATTTGGATGTATGTCAATTCTCTTCTCTACCAGGTCCCCCCCCATCCCCTCCTGCTTTACCCAGCCAGCCACCAGCAGGAGGGTTCCACCCCTGGGCCTTGCTCAAGGTTAATTCCTGTTGAAAGAGAGTAGTCCCTGCCACTGTTGCCTGTTGGGGGTCATCCCCTGGCCTTCTGTAAAGCACCTGGAGAGAATGCTGATTTTAACAGACACTGTATAAATAAAGATGAATTCAATTGAGCCAAAGACGGCCACACCTAGAGACTAAAACACACCAACAATTTCTATTCACAATTGCAGTAACAGCTGAGCAAACAGCCATCAGCTGGCACCACAAGAGTGGTAAGATTTAAAAAAAAAACCAAAAAAAAAAAAACCTCAGTCTTACGAGGGTATTGCTGAAAGTTGGTGTACAGTATATCAGAGCAACCAGTCACATCCTTGAAAACAAACAGAAAACATCTGTCCAGAATCACTCTCATTTGTGAATATTTACCACCCAAACCAAAAAACTTCCAAAAAAATGCCATCATTGTACTGACATCTCTAAAATGAAAAAAAAAACACAAAAACAAACAAACAAACAAAAAAAAAAAAAAATTACTGCTTGGTAGGTCACAGGCATAGTTCTTGTAACCTTTGTTATTTTTTTTTTTAATTGACCACCTCTGCCCACAGCTGGAAGTGATCAGGTGTCAACTTCAAACATGCTGGAAAAAACAAACTGGAATGTACGGAGGTCTGTGTCAAACCACTTCTAAGCGGTTTCTGCATCCAGGCCAACAAAAAGCACCTCTTTGTTCAGGGATGCACAAGAAAGCAGCCTCCTTAAACATCTGCACAAGCCTGCACGCTTCACCTCCATCAATGAATTCTTGGAGAGCAAAGCAAACGTACCTGTTCTTCCTTCAGAGTCTGTGAGTCCTCCCCACGACCATCTTTTCTGCCTCTGCTCTACTCGCTGACTACGTTCCTGTGTCCGCCGCATTACTGCCTCGAAGTGCTCCTGCAGCATTAGAGGGGAAATCAAAAGATATTTACATTGTTGTCCGCTTAATCACAAAGCTTAAAACCAGATTATACAACACCGTGCATCAATAACATGCTATTGTGTGACTTAATCTGTTCAAACGACAACAGTGAAATGAACTGAGCATTAGCGCGTACCTTTTCCTCTTCCTGTTTCTGCTTCCTCTTCTCCTCCACAGCCAGTCGTTTCTGCTCCTCCTTCCTGCGCTGCTCCTCGACCTTTTTCTGACGCTCCTCTATTTGGCGCTCTACTTGCAGCTTGGCTTTACGCTCCCGTTCCATGATCTGAGACCCTCGCAAAGCTGGCCAAACATACAGCATAGGCAGCGTGCGTGCATGGACAGAGGAGTGTGCATGCAGGTATAAAGCCAGTCATTAGTGTGCCATGTTGTTATGCATGCAAACATGCATTAGCGCTACTACTGTCATTCTCGATTCCACAGACATATCGTCTCCGATCCAAGGCTGAAATTGGATCACTTATTGTGGCTGTGAATGATTAAAAATGTTGATAGCTCTAAAACAAACAGTGTTTTGGTTTGTTTTGTTTTTTTTCTCGTTTGACATTCGACACAGCAATCGGGGTTATGGATTTGAAATAATCCCCCAACCACAACGGAAGCGCTCTCTTACCCTGCTGTTTGTCGGCTTCCTCGCGTCTCTCTTTGGCCACTCGCAGACGGTCGTCTATTCGTAGCGAGGCACCGTCAATGACTGAGAAAGCACATACGGACAACATGGAAACCACGGGCGGCACGGAAACCATTCAGAAATGAAATGAGCGGATTAAATTGCAGGACAGCGTTTGCATCAGGTACTATTGTCATGTGACTGCCATTAATGAGCTTTGCCAACTGTTACAGTAATGAGATGATGATGACGATGACGATGATGATGACTAAGTTACACCTGCGGGAAGCCACATGTGAGGTGGAGGAAGTAGACGGTGACGCCTGTAATTCAGCTCGTTGGAGACAATGCAGCAGTGACTGTGCAGCGGCTGAGAGTGTGTGCTGGGGCACGCTGCAGGTTACCTGGTTTACACCCCTGAGGTTTAGTCGGTGGGTTGGTTGCAGGTCCTGGACTGTTCCCTGCCAGGCTACGCCGCTCTTCGGCCTGCGCCTGTGCAGCAGCAGCTGCGTGGAAGACAAGACCTCGTTTACATACAGAACTGCGTGTCTGACAAAGCTTATCAAATACTGCAGAATAACTCCTCCTTTTATTTCCTTTAACAAATCAATAGCAAGTGATTTTTTTTTTTTTTCCTCCAGAGGAATGCTAGTCCGGGATCTTGAGCAACAGAACAATCCGGCTATTCAAGGCATCACACCCCACTCACAGTCAGCACTATAGTGAGCCCTACACGGCCTTCTGTCACGGGCTGAGAGGAGCGGGCAGCTGAAGACAACATTCGAACCTTTGTGCGCTTTCTGGTGCACAATCGCTACAGCGAGGTAGCATAAGCATTCTATTTAAATGAACAATTCCAACCCGATGTCACTGTTCAGAAGGACTGATTTCAGATCATGCTTACGACCACAATCAGCCACTTTCTTCAGCGAATCCGTGACTAAGAGAAACAGGGGCAGAAAGGAAGGAAAGCGAGGCCATGATTGAGCTGAATGAGCATATCAGAGCTTTTCCCCTCTCTCTCTTTTCACCGTTCACGAGTTATAACCACATCAGTGATTCACAGAGCCACACAGCCTTGAGCAATTAATCAGACGCACAATCAGCTGTGTAATTAATTTTCGAAGAACAACTTTCACAAGGTTGCTTCCATAATGGAGGTTAAAATGCATGCTGAGCACTGGCCATGTTCGTTCCCCATTTTCTCGTTACATGAAGACTCATAAAGCATAATCAGGTCTGTAAGACAGCAACATGAAGCTTCGGAACCAAGAATTCTTCCTGCAAAAGCCAACATTCAAGAGACACCTTCATGGACGCAAATGAAGACATTTACAACCATAGGTAACACTCAGAAAAACAGATGTGCTGGAGATGAAGCCAAGATTAATTTCGAGTGAAACGAAATATAAAAGAACAGCTCTGGAGGCAGAAGGACCACAAACGGCAACCAGCATTTCAAGTCTATCAAAATACGTTTGGCTGTAATTCTAAAGAGCGAAAAAAAAAAAAGATGCTGAAAGACTGCTGACTGTCCAAGAGGAAAGAAAGAAAGAAAAAAAAACAAAACAGACGCATTCAATGTCAAGTACACGCGACACGGAACCTTAGAGGATCTGTCTGCTTTGGCACCAGAGTCGTCTGATGCCGGTGTCATGCAAGACATTTCAAGTACACAGCCTGATGAGATAACCGCGCACGTGTGCGCTAATCTCAAGGTCAATGTTAGTCGGTTCGGGTTCATTCGAAATATAAGGTTTTTCAAAGTAGACGCGACAGTTCTGGATGTAAAAAATGATCAGGAAAATGGATAAAAGCTTCAAAACGTTAACATTCATGAGAAAAGCTGTGACACATGCTGAAGGGAAGTCCAGGAAACGGCCATGTTGTCTTTAGTCTCCCCTGAGACTAAGGAATATCAGTCCATCTATGTTGTCAACAGGGTCATGTAGGACGTCTCAGGGATACTTCCTTGATTTGCAGCATACTTGTGACAACAAAGCTGACGCGCAAGGAAATACACACCTACTTTTAACAAACGCAATCAACAAGTTCATAAAATGACTAAATATATTGGTATTACTGTACGCTAGAACAGATTTCTGACAGAAGAAAAGTGGTAAATGATGTCACAATCGGACAGCAAATATTCCAAGAAATAAACAGGCAACCAGCCAGACACAGAGACGACTGTGGGGGACAACAGGGGGCCTTTTACATTAGGGAAAATTAGAAGAATAACATGAGCACAGGGAGAAAAACACATTCTAGGGTTTGAAGGAATCACACCAACAGATAAATATGGCAGTAACATGCACACAGTGCAGTACTTTTTTAAAACTACGCAACAGGGTAACGGTTGCTAAGTGACACAAGAGAGAACTCCGGGTGGAGGAGCTCCTCGTCCATGTTTAGGCCTGTATCAATGACGGCGCTGACTCTGAAATGAGATGAGTCAGACCTTGATAATGAGAACAAAAGCAGAGATCTGAAGGATCTCTCTCCAGACTGAATGTCGAGTTACAGGCAAAAAAAAGATCCATTTTAATAGCAACAAAAGCAGGGTGAATACAGGCGCAAAAACCTGCTTATTTCTTGTAACTGTAGCACATAAATATTGATTGGTTGTGGTTCACACGTTAGCATCCAGTTACCGCCATGACACGGTTGCGCTCCGGCTCTGGTTTGTCTGCTTTTAAGGCAATATTGCAGAAAAAAAGCCTGAATTAGGCAAATTAGGTGTTTTTGATCTTTCTGTTTGCAGCTGGTTCTGATGCTTGTCCTCACTCGAGGCTGGTGTCACATGTGGGGCGGCCCTGCAGGCCACACGGAAACAAAACACAGAAAATTATCCAATGTGATCTTCGGAGGCGACGAATGACTGACATTAAAGGATTTCCAAATCTATAGTCCGTTTGCTTTGCGCAGTGTCACATGGCAACGTTTGAAGAGAACCACAAATGTAACAGCAAAAGTCATGTGGTGCTTTAAATAGAAAGAAATCTGAAGATTAGATGGTGAAGTTCTTTTTTCCCCCTTAGCTACAGTTAATGAAGTGGTCTAGTAGGGCTACCATGGCAGATATTATCACTTTTTTTGTACTTTCTGGTGTTTGTTGTAGTCTGGCTGCACACAAACAGAAAGAAGTGTTAAGTAGACAAGCAAGTCAGGAAAAAAAGAAAAAAAAAATGCTGTTTGAGACATCTTAAACATGTGAGAATGGGATGGGAGCAGTGTGAATGTCTGCAGTGAGAGCATTCCAGAGGGTTGAGGCTGCGATACTGAAAGCTCTGTCTCCCAAGGTCCGGAGGTTATGGGACGAGCGTGAGGGACGCCGAGCAGGCTGGTGTCAGACGGGGCAGGTGAGGAGGCTTCTGTAGGTGAGCAGGAGGCCCTGACTGGAAGCCAGCCAAAGAGGATGCGGGGAGGTTGGGGGGGCGTGCTGCCAGGGTTCTGGATGGGAGAGACTCCTGGAAGTGGAACTCTGGAGCTTTTAGAGTCCTTCTGGGGCTTTGACGTTGTCAAAAAAAGGCCTTTTCAACACTGAGGCTGCTGAAGGATAACTCAATTCAACAAGGCCGGAGAGTTCCCTTAAAGAAAACAATTAATGAATTCATTTGCAGAAGGTTTGGAGTAGTTTTTTTTTTTCCTCCACATCCTCTAAGGGAACTTTAAATTCCGGTGCATTTCTGTTGGTATGTTTAGTAGGAAAGCAGGGGTGGATTAAGTCTCCTTTCTGATCCTTCTGCTGGCCCTTACTGTGCCCGACTGTGTGCAGGACAATTAAGAAGATTGTTGCATGCTGACAGGAAGTGTCTGGCCAGCTTAATGAAAGGGTTGAGAATCATTTCCTAGCTTTTAAAAGTGACTTCAGGTTCAACCAAAGACTAATATACTGACGTCCGAGAACGTCACTTGCATAAATTTAGTGGTATAATTTAAGCATATATTCATCCAGCTAAAATGACCTACATGGACAGTTACAACTATTTTTTTGGTTACAGAAAGTGAGGGAAGTAATAGCGCCTTCCACACTACTCGGTATCAATATTCTTTGCGGCACAGATTTTCCATCAGATAGCACCAGGGATACATGCCGACAACCACAGTAAACCTTCCATGGGATTACTCCAGACCTGTTCATGCAATGGTAAGCCCCAGCTATTTGCAGTATTGGCAGGATCATGGCGACACATCCTCGTTTCCTCGGAGGTCTGACCCGTGTGAACTGCACCGTCATGATGGGACAGACGCTGGAAGGCTCCAACGGCACCGACAACAAAACTGAGCAGACCTGACTAACGATATCTGACCTTTATTGTTAACAGACACAGCCTTGCTCAATACCTAACATTTCACCCTAATCAGTCTTTTAGCGCCTGCTGCTCTAAAATGAGGATCCAAGCATTCCCCATCTCTCTCAAGTATACTGCAAATATTTTCAGAAAACCACAGAACTGGGTGGACGTAAATTCCAGAATCGAATAGACAGAATGGAAAAGTAAGGGGAAACAGGAAGACGTTTGCTGCTGAATATAGTCCAGGCCACCTGGTCGGTGCCAGGTGTAAAATACGTCTCCACCCACATGGGGTATGCTGAAAAACCCTAAAAAACACTGAAACCTGTCAGCCAGCGCGATAACAAACTGTGCATTCATGCCCACAGATGCAGGCTGCAAACATCCACGTCCCAGTCTGGATGGGGTCAGCTGAGGCTCAGAGAAGCATTGATGGAGATTCAGCCCCCGAATGTGCAACATTTACATAAAAGCAACGTTTAAACTGAACTACAGAGCTAATCCGAACTAGCCTGTAGCAAAAAGGCCGCCCAAAAGAAGCAGCCAGACAGTCTCTTATCAGCGTCTGATACTCCAGATTTATCTTAAATTCAGGTCAGACATTGTTATAGTGTCTACCCTCCCTGCAAAGTTGTGTGTATGGCGTGGGGGTTGTGCCATATGTCACCATACATGCGTAAATGTCAGCCGATGGTTATGAGAACACTGTGAGACGGTTTAAAGGAGGAAGCTCCGAATCTGCTGATGTGAACCGGCTGACATGGAGCTGGGGGGAGAGGGGGGGTCCAAACCTGACTGGATGAGATCACTTTTGCTTATATCCCAACCGTTGAGAAATTTACCACCACCAAAATAACCAGGGTTAGCTTGGTTACCACTAGCACTGAGGATGAGGATCCGAAACGACACGCCGCCAAACTTATTTGTTGGAAACCATGCCTAAAAAAAGTTAAATCAAACACTGAAGCTAAGCTTGGCGTGCTAGGCGCCAGGAGTCCAGAATATGTCACCCGGCTTCACTGTATAACTCGGTTTGGAACTTTAGCTAACTGCAACCAATCTACTGGAGCTTGCCAGATCGTTAACGTCACCTTTGCACACAAAGGCTTTACTTTTCTAACCCAAATCAATGGAAGAAACTGCACATTTTCAGCGTCCATTGTCGGCGGGTAACAGGGGCAGCGAGCTAGCGTCAGATGCTAGAAAAGCTGGTCGCGTTGCAACACGTTCAAAAAACCCGGCAGTCGTCCCCACAAGTTCCAAACTATCTACTACATTACGCGGAACAACTCCATCAAGATAGAAACATGACTGTCAACGGTTTTCTTACCCATTTGGGCTCGCAAGCCTTTGAGAGTCGTAGCACCCTCCGCCATTTCTATTAAGTTTCCCTTCTCTGTGTTTTTTTCAAAGGCAGGGGCGCGTAACACATCATTATCGGGCCGGGAGGTAGGGACACGGACACTACGGGGACGTGGACTCCAAAGATAGGGTGAGTGGACACGAGGTCTCACTCTCATGGTGCGTCTGGAAAAATTTAAAAGTTAATTATAACGGCAACGTTTGATTTGTTTCAGGAATTATATACTGAAGCAGGTTATCATTATCATTATCATTTATGCGTATTTAATACACCAGAACTTTCTTTGGCCAAAATAAAAAAAATCCCCATAAAGTCTACGCAAATCTCCTTAATTTATGCCCAGTGTTATGATTTTTTTTGTTGTGGAGGCAAATAAATAAATAAATAATAAATAAATAAATAAATAAATACATCGCAGACATTGCATAGTGATGGCTGAAATTCACCGAAATAACTGTAAATGCATTAACACTGAAAAGAAGCACAATTGTAAAATCTGACACCCAATATTTATGTATAGGTAATAACAGCCCCTTTGGCCCTGTGGATGAAAATGATTTTGAGGTGAGAGTTCCTTGGAGTAACCTGCAAGGGTCACATAATTAAGTAGTGAATAATACATAAAAAATTATCACAAAATATGAACACTGAAATAAATACACCTGACCCACAAACCTTGCAACACTTGTGGGTTTTGGAGTGGATCATCATCGCTAAAGACGATCTAACCGATAAGCCAGTTGTTGGGCAAGAGCGCGCCCCCTAGCGCTCACAACACTCACTGACGAAATTATTAACGATACTTTAACAAGATCTCAGACTGCCCAGAAAGAAAAACACAAAATGACACATTGCGCCACATTAATTTATGTTAACATGAATTCCTGGGATTAAAATGTATATTTGCTTTAATTTATATGATACACAAAGACAGAATTGGTCTTAAACAACACAGCAAACTTGATCACAGCTGTTGCAGCTGTTGATAATTATATTTTAAAAATTACTTCAATAAATAATAATATCTTACCAGATTTGCTGAGCTCTTGATCTGCAGGGCTAGCGAGGAAAACTTTCAGTAGGCACACCAGTGAGAGAATAAATAATTTTCCCAGTGCAATATGTTCTCTGTCTTGCAATGAACACTGCAGCCCCTGTCCTGGTGCATCTCACATGCTTTTGCCAGAGGGTCTCTCATCTATTTTACATGGTAAACAGGAAGTAGCACCACAGGGTTCAATTATGGCTCAGAATGAGATACAAGTGGGGGATCTAGTTTTACACTTTTGAAGGTTAAAAGACTGTCTGTTGCGTAGTTACGTTTAAGGCTGGCTTTTTGTGCTGTCTGATTTTAAATGCTATAAGTGATTTCCAGCTGTGTCTATCTCTCTTTTTTATATTTATTGCTCCTGTCTTCCCTCAGGATTCATGACTGTATTTTGAGTTGTTTTTTTGTTCTCAGAGTTGCTTTTTGTCTTCTGATCAATTCGTTATGAAGTTGTCCCTGTTTATTCTGTTTTGTTCTTACTTGCCAAGTTGTAATTTCTGGAATCACATTTGTGCTATTAAATTGTCCTTTCTTCTCTTAAAATTCATTCAGATTTTTCAGATGAATCTTATAAACAACATAAAACTGGAAAATACCTGTACAAATACACTATTAATTTTTACCCCAACATTAATTCCTTTAAAACCTATAAAGAACAGAAAGGTTCATATCTTAATTTCCCCACAATAAAGTGTCTGCTGACCTGTAACAGCGTCATGGTGCAATGTGGGTCAGAAAGGTTGCATTACACTTGCAGCCATGACAACGCACCCCATCATTTGTTCACAGCAGCTCTGTGTACGTGAGCGACAACTTCAGGACAGGGCAGGAGCGCAGCCACCTGGGCCGGCTGGGGCAGGAGTGTGTTGGTGGAGGTGCACAGGTACTGGAACAGGTTTTAGAAGCCCCTGAGGCAACCCAGGATCTGAGTAGGAACACCCAGACTTTGTCCCGGTCGAGCAGCAGGGAAAAGGCCTGGACTGAGTCATACTCCAACGTGTCCACGGTCTTCCCTGGATGTAGACATTGAAAAGTAGAAGGAGAAATTGAAAATATGATTGAAGACATAAATACAAACACACATACCTTGAGCCACTTCCCATATTGCTTTGAGTTTCTGCTCCATCTGTAAAATATCAGTCTCATTTTTATTACACATAAACACAGCTCAGTAAGCCTACATATTTTATTTATTAAATTCTGATATCTCCTACCTCCTCCGTGGAGCTGCTGCTTTCCTGCTCCTGTGTGATGTTCTCATCTTTCTGACTGGACGGCTTAATGTTGGTGGTGACGCTGATCACAGTTGAAGTAGAACATGCTTCCTTCTTGTGGATGCTGTGGAGAGATGAAAAGGATGTGAATGATTAATTACACGGTAGCTGATGAACGTAAACTGAATTCAATCATGCAGCATGTTTTTTCACACCACCTGATGGGGTCTTGAATCATACCAGGGGTCTTGGAGGGGGTCTTCTGATTGGCTAGCCCCTCCCTCTGCAGGGTCATCAGCAGATGATGGGTCCTCAGGATCAGGGGAGCAATCGGGCATCTGTTCTGGAAAAGCTGTGTGAAGTCCTAATCAGGTCAGGCATACAAAAGTCTGATAGTAGGTGGAAATTTTAGATGTCATGTGTCTGGCTTGCTGCACCTCTCAGCTGTCAGAAGAAAAGCCCAAAGCAGAAGAACAGCGAGGAAAATGGAAGAAACCGTAGATGAGGCAATCAGGACAGCTGTGAAGGTCTCCTCTGTTACTGATCAATTAAACACAGAGGGAGATGGATCGCAATCAACGCTTGAGCCGAAAAAAGACCCTTCATGAAAATCAGTAACATTACTGACTGTTCTCTTTGGATCCTCTGACTTCTCCTGTGGTGCTGGTGAGAAATGTATAATTCCTCATTATTGACTTCTCTGGAAGATTTCCAGTCATTAAAAGTGTTTAAAAGAACATATTAACATTTTTGAATGAGTATCTATCAGTGAATCTTACCTTTTACAATATTTTGATGCCTGGACAACAAAAAACACTCGATATGGACAATGTCCTGCCTTGAGCAAGGCACACAGGACAGCTCCACCTGCCAAGTGATGCTTCTGAGTTCATAATACCTGCATAGAAGACCCCCCCCCCCCCCCCCCCCCCCCCC
>BJFM01006289.1:26779-40037 GCA_016586285.1 Arothron firmamentum
GGGACACACACACACACACACACACACACACACACACACACACACACACACACACACACACACACACAGACGAAGGTCTTACCTCTGAGAGCTGTTCTCCGGAGCCACATACAGGACCTACAACACAAGATCCATTTGGGTGGAGGAACTCAGCCTGGTCACAGCTGGACTCGGATTTCACCAACACAGAGCAGATCTGAGAATGTGTGCATTAAAGGTGTTTATGTTTGAATGTCTAAAACTTAATGTACGTGACGATTTACAATTGGAATCAATTTAAACAGTTGGCTGACCTTCTTTTTTTTTACATTTTATTTTAAGGAAATATAATTTCAGTGCAGTTCAGTAGATGTATATTTAAAAAAAAAATGCTATAAAAATGCCATCTAATCATTTTTATGTCTTAAGTTTAACTGCTGGTTGCAAATCATGTAGTTGACGTTACGCTATGGAAAATGAGCCGCTTAAAGGTCACCTATAGAGCTCATAAGCAGAGACAAGCCTCCATTAATAAAATGTTCATGATCCTCCCCGGAGTAGAGCTTCTCCTAAACTACAACCATGGGATTTCTGCTCCTCATGTGGGAAAGATCTTGAGGAATTCTCCCCCTATTCTGTATCGACGGTGACGCAGGTGAGGGTCCCAACCGGGCTCCTGCTTCGGACCAATGAATGCCCGACTTTCGGGTCTCCCCTACCTGGGTTCCATCGCGTAACACCTGGTATTCTAAAATTCCAACCTGGGGAAGACCACACTCAGAGGGGGAGGGGGGCTGAGGACCGACAGTGCATGAATGAAGCCTTTGTTAAAGAACAAGGACATCATTTGCACAAGTTCACAGCCTGGCGAGAGAATAGACAAAAAAAAAAAGCCTCTTTAATTCCATAAATAATGTCCAAACATCATTCATGATCAACAATTTCTTTTCTGAGGTAGAAAAAATTAAACAGCTGTAATACGTATTTTGGCCACATTAAGGGAGTATAGAGCTATTTAAAGGAGAAGAACAAACCAATCTCACTCCTTCACAGGATCTTGTGACTATAAAAAGGTGCAAGTGATTACTTCCCCTTTCAATGAACCCTGTAATGTATTTTCTTATGTGTGCTACACAGGAGAGTTAATTAGACATGTTTGATCAGTGATCACCTGCAAAGCGCAACAACGGCAGGGGACTATTACTCTGAATGTTTGCAGAAACTTTTACAAGCCAACACACACACACACACATCTACGCTCACATATACTGGCTCTGCTGTGCCAGTTGTGGTAAAGAACATACCACATGGAACCTCAAAAAGATTTAAGGTGACATTATCAAAACAAGACCAACTGGTGCTGCAGAGGAGGGTGTGTGTGTGTGTGTGTGTGTGTGTGTGTGTGTGTGTGTGTGTGTGTGTGTGTGTGTGTGTGTGTGTGTGTGTGTGTGTTTGAAAGGTTTTCATTGATTTTAAGAACAGAAAAAAAAAAAATCCTTCCAAGATATTAAAATCTGCGACAGGGCAAACGTGTGTAAAATGATTTCTCAATCTCGTGTTGTCTTTGAACTTATGGCCTCACTGATTCTTCTGGAGTTAATCACTCCCGTGTCAAAATGGATCTTTGAGTCTCCACAAATGTGACACACACTAGACAATTACTTTATGGTGAAAAGCAATTAGCTGGCGAAAAGTCAAAGTAAATATAATTAGATTCAAGTGCTGTTAAGGTGTGTGTTGTCCTGCTTTGCTGGCTATTGCTGCTGATTAATGAGTAACTTCGTGAAGCACGGAGAACGGGTGTGGAGGTACTTTGAGCAGAAGGTGAAGCCTTCTGTACCAGCTGATTCTTGGAATTTCGCCCGAAACGTTTTGCTTGATTTCTCCCTGAAAATCTTTTGCCTTCAGGACCATCTGAAGGAGTTTCTGCCAGGCAGGCAGGCTCAGATACGACAATCGTCATTTCCTCGGGGTGAATATGACTGTGGCCTCTCGGCTGAAGATCACTTGGTGACATCATGGGCTCCTTTGGAACGTCTCTGGCCGTCCTGCTGTGCTCGCAGCTGTTGGTCTGCTGCCGCTGCGCCTCTGTCAGCACCGGTCTGTGGGGTAAGAAGATAGAGCTCAGCGGTCAAACATGCTTGTGGCAGCTGCAGCGTGGCGTGGTACCGGCCCTGGACGATGTGACCGTCTGCACACTCCTACGCCTGCGCTTTGGAACAGCGTGGACTGCTTTTGTCTACAAGGCACCAGGACAGGGAGACATAGAACTGGGCCTTCAGGGCACCCTTTCTCACCTGTCAATATGGCTGTTTGGGCAGGAGCAGCGACTGAAAGCTGACCTGAGGCTGCACGAGTGGTACTCCATCTGTTTGAGCTGGTGCAGCCGTGAGCACAGGCTTCAGGTCATCGTTAACGCAGCCAATCACGCTGAGCTGTCCCCAAGTTCCCCCCAGGCAAAGCGCCTGGCCCCAGGCGGGACCCTCACCCTGGGGGTGTCGCACTATGTAGACGCTTCTGGAGAAGTGAAGGCTGAGCGTGGAAATAATCTGCTCGGAGAGATAGGTCTCTTCAAGATGTGGGCGAGCGCCTGGACCGCTGAGGAGCTGGAGGAGATGAAGTGTGTAGATGGTGACGTGGTGAGCTGGGACACCAAACAGTGGGGGTACAGCTGCCCCCCTGTAAAAGACAGCAGCTTAAAGTGTGGTAAGTACAACGTAAAGCCTGTTCCCTTGGCGCTGGTCAAAACAAGGTCAAAAACAAGGTCAAAATAGCATCCCACCGGCTCGAGCCAACTGTTTGAAGTGTTGAATGAAAATCATCCTTTCAGAATGGCCTTTTTACAAAATCAGAATGCAGACACTGGTTTATGAATCCTCAAGATCTGGAAAATGCTCAGCATCAAAAGCAGTTACACAAAAATGGGTGAGTCAGGTGAACTAACTCAACAGAATTTGACAATGACACTAAGCAGGCAGCCATGTAATCCTGAAAACGTAAAGATAAAGCTTCCTTAACTTTGTTGTCACTTTTTTTTTTCTCTTTATTTTATTATTTTCAAATCAGCTGAAGACCATTTTACCGAAAGAGATTGCTGTCTACCACGTCTCGGTGTCACCCCTGAGGTAATATTTTCGGTCAAACACCTCCCTTAGTGTTGTAAGTAAGGAAAAAAATCCTGAAAACAAAGAAAGAAATTGAGTCTGTATCGAACAATCATTTCACTGAGGTGGAGGGTGTATTTCAGGCACAGTGGTGTTAGATTAGGACTCAGCGGAAGGAATATCACGTGATCTGCGAGTTTCTGGTTGCTCTTTAAATTACAACGTATGTCTCGGTAGTAAAGGCCTCTTTTACAAGCCTCTATCGCCGCTTTAGTTTGTCTTATCTGTGTTTCCTTACAGCCCTGCCTGCTATGCGGTTAATAATTCTGATGTTGAACCACCTCAGGTATGCCTCCATATGTCAGTCTGGGTTTCCTGTCTGACCCGGATGACATGTTTTAATAATCATTCTGCTATTTCAGGGGTCAGGTGCCACAGTGCTGTCCACGTGTGACAAGTGGTGAGACCCCCGCCGACATGACCAAGGGACCAAATGATCCAGCTGCAGTTAGATTCAAGCTGTGCCATCGTGCTTCATCCCCAGTTTCGACAGTGAGGTCTACGTGACGGTGCTTCCCGCAGCCGATGTCAGAGCGGTTCAGTCAAAGACGGCGGCGTTACTGAGTTCCGATTACTCTTTCAGCCATCTCAACCTGATGTCAGACCCTGAAAGTATTGTCACCCTGCCTGTCGGTATGTACGTCATAAAATAATAATAAGGAAAAAAAAGATGTGCGCTTGCCCAGCAGTGGTCCAAACACACAGCCTTGTGGGACTCAATAATAATAAATCAAAAATGCATTAAAGCCAAAGAGGACAAAAGTGGTATTACTTTATTTAGTCTTTTGTTTATTTATTTTACAATGTGAGTATTCCTCTGTAATCCATGACACGTTTGTTTTAGCCTCACTTCCTGCGGTGTCAGAATCGATGGCCAGCCCGGATGAAATGGGTGAGTGTTTCTAAACAAACCTAAAACAAAGCCCTCTTTGTTCATTTTGTGCATTAAATGTTACACAAGGGGCCAGATCTTTGGCAAACTACTGACATGGAGATGCGCGCCTGCGTTTCCACTCCTGCAGTGCTGTTTGATGTGTTCTTCCGGGTCAACATAACCGTGATGGTGTCTGGCAGGCCCACAAACCCCCAGGAGCTGATTGAGAGATGGGTACGGCTTTCACAAGACTGCAGTTTCAGCGCCAACTTCATGTGACCCCAAAGTAAAAAAGTCCAAATCTTTTCCTCCTCTTAAAAGGCAGCACAACAGCTGGAGGGGAATGACACCATGGTTGTTGTGAATTTCATTGTAAAAGAGAAAATCGCAAGGTGGGTTTTGAATTTTTGCTTTTAAATGTCTTGGGAAAGCTCAGGCCGACTTATTACCTATGCTCATATTCCAAATAGGAAGCCCGGTGATGCGGGGGTGAGTATGGCTTTTTTTTTTTTTTTTAAACAACTTAGTTTAAATGTTTTCAAAAAAGAAACTGAGGTTTCCGTCACGTCTTTGTCTCATAGATATCCAACCGCCAGCTTGAAGAGTAGGTGACGATCTGTTCACTAACCTCTGCAGCTTTTTCTGATTTCTGTTCATGTCAGCCTGTGTTCCAAATTGACCCTTTCATCTACAGGTATAAGTGTTGTTTCCACGTTCAGGAATATAACCTAAACAGCGTGGCGGAAACCCAGGCGATGATCACATCAGCTTTGGCGCCCCAGTATGACAATGGTTCCGTTTCAATCCAAACCACAAACTTGAGCGTCAGCCACATCGGTGAGAGGAAATCAACGCCACCAACGTGTGGAGGTGCTGCTTTTTGAACGGATTTCGCCTCTTTCAGAACCGCAAAACTGCCTGGAGGAAACGCTCTTGACCCTTTACGGAGAGTATATTTGGGCTGAAACATTTCCCCAAGTCACCCAAGAAATGGTCTGCACAAAGCCAGGATCCGAGCGGGCCTACAGGCTGTGGTAGGTCCTCGACCCCCATTTTGCTGTTACTTTGAGATGAGCATGGCCGCTAACAGCCCAAACAATGAGCTAATCAGAATGTTTCTAAAATACATTTCGGCCACGTTGGTGTGCAGTCTGGGTACTATTTACCCCAAACATCAATCTTGAACATTAACACCACACCTGTCCCTTGATTTATTGCCACAGCTGACGCTTCTCATCGCTCTGTCGATTGGTTACCATAGAGACAACAACAACACTTGACAAGAAATTCCCCCACTGGTGGTCCGCTGCTTATGCAAAAACTATTTCCTATATTGGGAATATTGATGGGGGTGCAATTTTCAGCCCTGCTTTTATTGCTTCTGGTGAAGCAGAGGTAGTCATCCCCCAGGGTGGGAGATGGAGAGATGAGTCATCTGAGGCTGTAACGCAGTTAGTTAACTCTCATCCAGAAAAGAATTCATGAAACAATTTCACAAAGTTGTGAAGAGTCGTCATTTCCATCACTATTTTGAGCAGTAAGGTGAATTAATCATGTACTTTATCGCTAAACGCATCTCCACTACTGAAAAAAAATAAAAAAAGCAACGTGGTGGTTAACACAGCGAGGAGAATATTAGAATTCGATGAGAAAAAAAGAAAAAATCATAAAAATCAATATTCTGTTGAATTCATTGAGATTTGAGTTGCTTTTTTTGTCGTTTTCTGTTCTTTGTTAGTAAGTTGCACATTGAAAACGACACCACCAGCTGGGCTCCTCCAGATATGAAATATTGCCACGTGGTCGTGTTCATTCCAGATCTGGATAATGTCACTGTTACACCTGGTAAGTGGGTCAGTCTGTGTTGTAGGTAACATTTTGTGCCAAAAAAAAAGAAAAAAAAAGCCTAAATTAAATAAAGAGAGATCGATGGACAAGGCAGAGCCATTAAGACAAAAACAAGGCTTTCACGGCATTATCGGTTCTCAGAAAACGCGGCCGAGGTCGTGGACATGATTCAAGAGCTGGTCGATGAGAAGCTGTTGTTGAATGAGGAGCTCTCAGCCGCAGACCTGGATACCGTGGTGGACAAGCTCGTAGATGTGGTCGCCATCGGCGTCATGAAACCCCCTGTTGGTGAAGACATTGTCAGCATCATTTCTAAAATCCTGCTCTCCGGCACGGACGTGACCGCCGTGGCTGGCACGTAAGTGGATGGCCAACCTCTCCCATGACCGGGAACGCGGATTTCTCTAAATAGATGTCAAAATTGGGTTTTTTTGTCTTTAGGGTCCTAAATTTGACAGAGGCGATGGGGAACAAGATGAACTTTGAGGAGGAATCTGTGGATATAACGGTGCCGCTGGTGGCCATGTCCATGGTCAACGCTGAGGCGGACAAATTCACCGGCCTCACCTTCGGGGTGTCCGTCATTTCTGCAGATTTGGCCCCACAGGTGAGACTTCTGTCGTAAATTTGCCTTCAAAACTCACCGACTGTTTTCTTCTGTCTGACTGTAATATTAATAATAACATCAGCAGCAACGTGGCTTCACATGCATTTGCTTCAAGCAGCCAATAGCCAAATAACCCGGGAGAAAAACTGGAATTGCTCCACACCCACGGGGATGGAGCCCTGCTTGTGACTCATTGTTGGTTGGTTGATTGATTGATTGATTGATTTTTTTTTTCTCAGATTTCTCTCAACCACAGCTTTGTGAGTGAACCTCTCCCAGACACGGATGCAACGATCTCTCTGCCCTCGGAACTTGACGGCTGTTTCGCTCCCGGGGAGGGAAACAAAACGCGGGTCCAGTTTCACTTTTATGGAAGCCAAAAGCTCTTTCAGGTGCACAAACGCTCTCTTGCATTCAATATTTTGCCGGGAGTTAAGAAGAAAAACACCAACTTCATATGAATCCACAGCTAGGAAATGGCTTAGCATTAGCTCATCATGCTGCCACACAGATATATAACATATCAAATAAATATATTAAAGTTGATACAGTTGTTTAAACTGTACATTAACAAAATAATAGCCATAAAAGAAACCATTTTTAATGAGATGAGATGAGACCTCAAGCATCTTACTGTCCCAGCGAGGACACATATTGATGCCTGATCAGGGCGCCAAAACACCCAGAAATGCTATGTTTTGTTTATATATGTGTTCTTTAACAGGACCCTCTCATGACCAATGTAACCAACATCAACCTGATGTTAAATTCCTACATCGTGTCTGCCAGCATCCACAACAGTGATGTCAACAACCTGGGGGAACGAGTGTCGGTGACCTTCACTCATCTCACGCTCAAACAGGTGAGAGATAGGTGCGCCTACCTAAGACTGAGCTGGCTTTTTTTTGACCCCAAAACCTCAACACTTGTCTGGGTTTTGCAGGAAAAAGACAAAGTGCGCTGCGTGTTCTGGGATTTTCGGCAACACAGTGAGTCGGCTATTGGATCAGATGAATTAGAGCTGGAAGCGAAAAGGTCCGCCAAGGTCAGGCAGGAAGCTCGGAGTCTGCTGATGTGTCTTCTCATCTGTCTCTGTCAGATGGTCAGGGTGGCTGGAACGGCGACGGCTGTGAAGCCCACGGTGTTTCTCCTTCGCAAACGAGCTGCCGCTGTGACCACCTCACGCATTTCGGTGTCCTCCTGGTGAGTTGCTGCCCCGACAGACAGACAGACAGACAGACAGACAAAAGAGCAAGTAGAGGACTCCATGAGAGCTTCACATCATTCTGCCTCCATCTCTAACTTCAGGATGTATCCAGAGAACCACTGAGTGACGCCGACAGTCGGATCCTGACTCTGCTCTCCTATCTGGGTTGTGGTATCTCCTCCGTCTTTCTGGGTATCACGCTGATCACGTATCTCGGCTGTGAGTAAGTCCCTTTCAGACGAACGTCTATATTTATCTCATTCTGACAGCCGTCTGCTTTATCCTGCCTGCATTTATCTGCGCCGCCATCACCCACCGCAGGATGCTGGAGGGAGAAGCAGCGATCCACGCACTGTTGCCGCGCTAAACTGCAAGCTGACAGAACCAAAAAAAAGGAACACAAATTTGATCTGTTTAAAACAGCTGACGGGATCGTTTTTTTATTTGTAATGGTGTTTGGCCGGTCCACAAGACGGATGGCCATTCTTTCCATCCTAGTTCAGTACAATTGAGTACAGTCTGATCCACTGATGCATTGAAGTCTGGAGATGATAGCTGAGCCGCTTTGCTGTTTCTTCCCGGCCGCTCCCCCTCACAGGAAGGTGCGCCGGGACTACCCGTCGAAGATCCTCATCAACCTGTCAGCCGCCCTGCTGGGCTTGAGCGTGATGTTCTTGCTCAACTCCTGGCTCTCGGCCTTCTCCGACTACGGCCTGTGCGTCTCCACGGCGGCCGTGCTCCACTACTTCCTCCTGGCCTCCTTCACCTGGATGGGCCTGGAAGCCGTCCACATGTACCTGACGCTGGTCAGGGTCTTCAACTCCTACGTTTCCTCCTACATGCTCAAACTCTGCGCCGTAGGATGGGGTAAGAACTCTGAGGACCTCCAAGCCTTGACGAGGCCTTTAGTGGGTCATAAAATAGGGGCTTTGCTTTGCTGCGACAGGTATTCCCTTGCTGGTAGTCAGCCTGGTTCTGGCTATAAATAAAGACGCCTATGGAGACGCTCTGCCTGCAGGGTTCGCAGCAGGACAGAGCATAAAGCAACCGTTGTAAGTAACAACAGCAGCAGAGTCTTGAAATGATTTCGCAGTCGAAGAAATAGCATCAAAGCAACACACACACACACACACACACACACACACACAGACTTGAGTGGAACATCCGTGTCCCCCCAGCTGCTGGCTGCAGCACGACACCTTCTTCTACGTGACGGTGGTGGCCTTCATTGCCCTCATCCTGCTGTGCAACATCTGCGTCTTCATCCTGGTCCTGGTCCAGATCCGGAGGATGAAAGTCAACAAGCCGTCAGAGGACCGCCGCGTGTCGCTGAGGGACCTGAGGGCGGTGGCCAGTCTGACCGTCCTGCTGGGCCTGACGTGGATAACGGCCTTCTTCTCTTTCGGCCCAGTCAGAGTGGTTCTCATTTACCCCTTCACCATCTGCAACAGCCTTCAGGGTACGGCTTGTCTGGCTGTGGGGGTGCAAGGATACGATTCTCAAAGGCAACCTTCAATCTGATGCGTCTTTGCGCGTCTCGACCTCTCTGTCGCAGGCCTCTTCATTTTTGTGTTCCACTGTTTGATGAATGAAAACGTGAGGACGCAGTGGAGAGCCCACTTGGGCTGCAGACGTGACAGACGCGCCCGTTACTCCGGTAAGTGCGCGCTAAACTCCGAGGCGGCAGCGTCGCGCTCGGCAAATGCATCATTTCTCGCTCAGCAAATGCATCCTTTTTTCACTCTCTAAGGTAGGACTGCAGCTGCGACAGGCGGCGCCAGCGAAAGGAACAGTCGCGTTAAGTCCGACTCGGTGGAATCTGGGAGCACCACCGTCAGGAAGATCTCGGACTCCTCCATGGGATCTGCACCGACCCGCCAGGACGCCGCTTGAGCAGATAGCTGGACGCGTCATGGCCCCCTCTCCGTGGTCCAGTGATGCGTTTAAAGAAGCCCTAAAAAAAAGCTTCGGTCTTTTTCTCCTTGATGATCCCAATTCACTGTTTAGCTTATCAATGATTTTGTGATTAGAAGTGCTATCAAAATACATGGTTATACCAATCAGGAATACATGAATGAGATAGGGAGACAGTCTTCCATTGTAATCATGATGTTTACTGTCAAAACATGTGTACAGGCCTTTCATTTCACTCAGAATAAAGGTTTTTTTTGAGCAAACATTACCGACGCCCTTTAATTTTATATAGATCTTTTAGGCTAAAGTTGAGTTGCAGATTGTCATTTTAATGTTGTAACACAGCCGGTTTCTGTACTTGAACTCAGCAGCAAGTGTTTTAAAAGAAGCACTGCTCGGGTTCAGGAGGAACTGGCTGGATGACATTCTGCTCATAGCTGTGTGCGCCTGAAGTCTCCCACACCCACCCAGTCGATCGCAGTCAGCGAGTTTGGATGCCCGGAACTGGGGAATGGTTGATTTGGTTTTTTTTTTAAAAGGATAGAGGAAAAAAGAAGGAAGGATCTGTGATTGCGAGTCTTCCAGCTGACAACCAAGCAATGTCTTTTTGCGGTGTTTCTGGCTGTTGTCTGTGGAGGTGAACACGTGCCGGTGGATCGGTCGGTGCAAAGACGACACACTCTTTGGTTTCTCTCTCATCAGGTCCGGTAAGAAACGAGGACACTGAACCATACCTCATACAGTGGTGCCGATGTGTGAAGCTGAACTGGGTCGGTGTTACCTTATTTAGACTTTGATGCTGTCCCACTACAGGCATTAAGGCACTTCAATTCCTGCAGAAATGCCACAGAATATGTCGAAATTTGGTCAGTAAAGATCACAATTTGACAAGATTGAAACTTTTTTCAGGATAGATTTCAGTCAAATTAGCTTGAGCTGTAGCCAGAACGGGGCAGGTAATATAAGGTTCTGCGTTGCTACGTAGAGGAAGCTGTTAAAATCAAACTTTCTGCTCGTTTGCAGTCACAAGCGACACATGGAGGACAGAACGGAAAGTCCGATGGCTGTAAAGGTGGAGAAGCACTCTCAGTCCATCGTCCTGACGTACTTTCACGGGGACACCAACAGCATGGTGGACGCCCACTTCAGCCGCGCTCTTGGCACCGTCTCCAGAGACAAGGGGCCGGCGAAGGCGAAGAAGACCCGCAAATCTATAAAATCGGGTAAGAAAGCACCCCCCCTCCTGGCCACAAACGGGTCCGCCGACCCTCTTCAGCCGCCTCACAGTGTCCCTGTCCGCAGAGAAATCCACCCACTGCCAGGAGCCTGCCGCCGACGCCTGCCCCAGGCCCCAGCTCCTCCCCAGAGGCCTCCTGACCTTAAGCCCCACGGACGACACGCCCGACACGTGGCACCCGTTCACAGCCAGAGCGGGTGAGAGCACGGGGCTGCCGTCCATTACCTACTCCCTGTCCCCGGAAGGACTAGGTCTCACGGGACAGCAATACGCAACGTCCCTTCTCAACCTGCTGCACAACGAACCGGCTGACGTGGGACCCAGTCTGGCCTCCAGCTCCAAGCCAGAGCTGCACCACAGCTGGATGGTGCAGCCGGGGCTCAGGGAGCCCGTGGACCCCGCCATGGTTTTCAAACCTGGTAAGAGGCATGCTGAGGGGAAATAGCTAAGGATCCTGTGCTCAATGTGTTTTTAGATCTTAATTTAAAAAAAAAAAAAAAAAAAAGGTTTAAAAGCAGATTGGAAGGAGCACATAATGGAAGGAAATAAACTGCTCAGTGAACAGAGCGAATAAACGAAAGCGTGTCACGGTTTCCGTCGAGAACATTTTAATTGTAACTGTAAGCAAATAAGCAGGCATGACTAAGTGACAGACTGAGAGTTTAAAACCATGACAGTTCACACTTAAGCAAAACCTGAAACTGTGAAAAGACGTGATTCATCGTCAAGGACATGCGTTTGTTCTTTTAACTTTTGCTTCCAGAATTTCTTACTTTGTTGGCAACTACTTGGGACTTTTCCCTTCTAACCTGACATCTGAAAAATGATACAAAAAAAATAAATAAATAAAATATATATATATAGAGAGAGAGAGAGAGAGAGAGATTTGAATGTGTTTTCTCTGCTTTCTGGCAGGACGATGTCTGGACAAGAAGGATTTGTACTGGTACTGAAGGGGCAGCACAGAGCACTGCTGCTGATCTCGGTGGTTAAACCTTTCCAGCTTTCTCCTCCCTCAGATCGATGTCAGAAAACCCCCGCGGTGTCACCGGCGCACACAAGGAAGACACGACCGCGCTTCCCTCAGCCGCCCAGCTTGTTCCAAGCGTCAGAAAAACGGTGTAGGCAACTATCTAGAACAAACTTTCCGGAGGGGAATATTCTCTGACAAACCTGTTCTTCAACTACGTCAGTGCTCCGGTAGATGTCAGAGCACTCTCAAATCTCTCTTCGCTCTCAACTTGGATCACCAGCATGTTTTTGTGAATTTATCTGCACCAGCAAACAGACCAGTATTAAGTTAACTTAGTCAAACTCTTAGCTGTGTAAATATTATTATTATTATTATTATTATTATTATTATTATTGATATGGGTTTTGAGTGGAGAGTTTGGCTTGTTTTTGAGATTTTATATGATAAAAAAAAAAAAGTTGTGTGTTGTGTTGCTGCCTTGTTATGTAAATGTCATTTTTAAAGAATGCACTGTAAAAGAAGAAGCTACTATGCTAAAGGAGAAATACCTGAACAAAAAAGTATCTCTACTTGAAAAAAAAAAACCTTTAGTTTCTCTATAATCTATGCATCAATTAGTGCTCTAACTAATAACGTACTTGTGTAATGTTTACTGTATTGCTGCCTAAATACAGTGGTGGAAAGTAAGGAAAAATAAAGATTTATGTTTTCATTGCATGCTGCCTATTTTGAATGTCATTGAATTTATCTGGGCAGTAACTGTGTCACAAGAAGGAACTCTTGTCATATTCTATCTGTATTTGCACCTCACCACCACACCCCCACGACAATGACTGCCACCCTCACCGTGGAAATCATGAACACTGAGTCAATCCGTCTGTTACTGTACCCACACCTAGCGCTTCTGTCTATTCCCACATTCAAAGTAGATTATAGACTCAGCTGATGTGAGAACAAAACCTTTGACATTTGACAGCCGAGGCTGCACCCTCAGTCTGATTGATCTGTCATAACCGAAACATCATTTCCTTTAGGTCTGTATTCATTCATGTTTTCTTTTATTATGAAACAAAAAAGAAAGGGGAAAAATGAGGGACGTTAAGAAATATTTCAACCTTTTTGAAAGCCTTTTTTCTGCTAAATTAGGAATCTGCTTTTTGTGTGAGGAACCCATTACAGCGACACTGGAGCGCTCCGCCAAGACCCAATTCCTTATATGTTTCAGGACGGCGTGTGAAAACAAGCTGATGTCGAGGCCGCAGACCCACGCCTGGGTCCTCAGCTTCAGTCAGCTTCATCCACACGTGAGCTCATTTCATTCAGGAGCTCCAAAGAAACAGCATCATTAAAATGCCCAAATGCCCAGGCTGTTCCTGCTTGAGTTTGGTTCTGTCTGAACGCAGCTTGACATACACACACACACACACACACACACACACACACACACACACACAC
>BJFM01006291.1:0-12944 GCA_016586285.1 Arothron firmamentum
TTTGACATTCAAAGAGTGTGCTCTGCATTTGGGTCCTCTATCCCGCTCCGTGACAGTAACATCCCAAAAGGGTTAAATGTTCTGTTAGCTCGGGTGCAGCAGCCTTATGTTTTAAAAATATAACCATGGGGCCATTTTAAGGTTCTGGGTGAAGGATGGGTGAAGGAAAAACGTTGTGCGTTGTGCACATACATGAAATTACATAAATGATCCATCTTTACTTGGAGCAGACAGAGAAGCCTCCGAGCACGTCCTTGAGTAACGTCCCGAACGTCAAACGACTGACGTCTGAAAAAGCAGTAGAACAGTATTAGAACACAGAGGAAAAACCTGTGTCACTCCAGATAAGCAGGCCGCGCAAGACCTTATCTTCAGCTTTTGTGATGACCTTACTAACGTGTGTGTGTGTGAGAGAGAGAGAAAGAGTATAAAACTTTTTTTCCAGGTTTCGTTTCATTCTGTTAAACTTCGAGGGGACATTACAGTCAGGATAGTCAACCAGCTGCCTTTGCTAACTGGGATTTTTTTACCCGCTCTGTCACATTATTGCAGCAGAGGTCACAGCAGCGGAGCCCAGAGCAGCAGTAACAACACCCTCGGCTGTCAGCAGCAGCAAAAGCCCAGAGCCGCCACGTGTTCGCAGCTGCATCATTCTTATTCTGAATCCGAACAGAAAAGTTTGTTGGGGAGAAAGTTCAGCGCGGCCACAAACCTGAGCGAGGCTGTGGTGCTGACCACACACTTTCCCAAATCACAGATGCATCAGGTGAAGCCTGCAACTCAGTATTCTGCAAATGATGCCAGCATAGATGTGAGCAAGATGAATGGGGGGAGGGATTTTTTACATGATTGACAGCTGAATCAGGTGTTGTAAAAAATTGCCTAAATGAGCAATTTGGAATTGGTGGCAAATACTGTGCTTTAATGCATTATTAAGAAAAAAAAAATCCTATATAGCTTAAATTGAATTGTGTTATTAAATCAATATGAGTACAAAGCTTTCCTTCAAATATTAATCCCAGCCTGATATTCATAGTTGTTGTATTGAGCCTACAGGCAGTGAGAAAAGTCTGTGTTTGTGTGTGCATGTTGCATGCACTGTGCTGTCTGCCTGTCCCCGTGCCCATTACTGCGTACGTTTGTGAGTGACTGCGTGATGCAGTCGGGCAAAGCTACACTCCATATTTCAAAGGCCGCTCGCTGCAGCAGCAGCAGCGTTGTCACACTCGTGCCTGCTGAGGAGACGCAACCAAGGGAGATGGAAGTGGATCAGCTCCCCGTTTCATGAAGGACCAGCCGCTTTAATTTACCTTTAGATGTCTCTTGGCATACAGATTTCCTGTTTTCTGCTCCATTAGCCTCCCTTCTGTTTTCTGTCAAGCTCATCATTTTTTTGCCCAAGTCAAAAGTTCTTCTTCCTAATGGATTTTTGCAGCGAGCAGATTTTCTATTTGCGATAAGCGGCTGTTTTTGGTCTTTGAAAGCTTGACTGAATGTTGATGGCAGCTGCTATTAAAAACGTGGGTTTGCTTAGGTTCCTTCCTGTTTTTCAGTTTCATCACAACGTGCTACGATGCAATAGAAATGAAGTGTAAAAATGCAACACCAAAGGTTTTTGATTCCTGCACAGACTCCTGACAGGAAAAGCTGCATGAGGTATGACCTTGAGAGTGACCTTATGAGGGGTGACTTTGAGAAAACAGTGTTCCAGGGTGATTTCATTCATTGTAGCATATTTCTCAGAAATATGGGAAGGCTTCGTGCATTTTCTCAGTGCTGATGAGGGAGAATCAGAATAGCTCTCACAAGCTTTTCTAAGGTGGCTCTGAAGCCCCTGGATGAACCACACACACACCCCCACCGCTCTGAGACTGCTCAAAACAGGGTAACACTACAAATGGATGCCTGTTTTTGATCTCCAGTATTTATTGAAACTATTTCAAGACTTTGTCTCTCTTGGTTTTACTGGAGCTGAAATGGGCCATTTGATGAGAAGATTCTGGTTTCATTATGAAGTCAAAGGTAATTTAGGTAAGATGCTCCTTTCGTAGGAAACAAAAAGCTAAATGAAAAGGCTGGACAGCGACCGTTAGCTGGTAAAGATCTATACCTTTCTTATGTTTCATGGTAAATGGCAGTACGTCTCATCCCCAGATCCAAATAGACTTTGAAAATGACTTTGAAGCAGCCCATTAATATAAGGGCAGAATGCTGCACCCACTGTATTTGAGTCAAATATGAGAGCAATCAAAATGAACTACCTCCTCATCAATAAACCACAGCCACCCCATCCATCTCTCCAGAGCTGTGATGGATAGACATGGACCGGTCTAATTAAAGGATGAATTATGGAATAGATTCAATTCATCACTATTCTGTCATTGCCATTAAATTCACTTGCTCCCACACTTCCCTATCTGGGTTGTGCCGCTTTTCTGCATCTATCAATCATAAATCAAGGCAAAAATGAGTCCCAGCAGGGATTCTTATGTGGTTTATCCGGACCAGACTCGTCTACAATCGTTTCCTGCCTTACGCAAATGTGTTGGAAGCAGCCTGTGGCTTGATCATCCCCAGCGTACACACCGCCGAGTCCTCCCAACTGCATATGGCAGGGGAATAAAGTGTTAGAACAAAACATGGCAAGAAAGACTAGCAAATGCTGCCATTCCTCTGTAATGCACACACACACACACACACACACACACACACACACACACACACACACACACACACACACACACACACACACACACACACACACACACACACACAGGAAATATACCAACTGTACAAAGCAGTGCTTTTACACAAACAAAGAATCCCATTTATCCACATATGAAGGATGGAGTCCACTGAAAGACAAAGCATTATTGAGCATCAAACAGTACGGTGTGCACACAAAGCACAAAACCAGTGGGGAATCATTTAATCAATCATAAAATTTTGGAGACTGGCCATCAGCAAAGGCAGCTTATCCAGTGTCTGGATAACAAGGTTTTGACCACTGAAACAGAAAACGGATGTTGTCGATGAGTGTTGAGCATCGCATCTCTGAGGAGGAGACGGTACTAAATGACACAAAGAAACCAACCAAAAGGCTCAAATGAACCCGATTAAATGCTCCCAATACTTGTCCATGCAGTGTGACACAGCAATGCTACAGAGACCCAAGAGATGCAAGAAGATGGGTGGGGGTCTGGGAACCACAGGCTCCATCATCATCTCCTCACTGATGACCTGAGACAAACTGCTGGGTTCCTTTGGCCCCCACAGACCACTACCAAGGTCAAGCGCCCAGTGGAAATGGAGCGGTGTGATTTCATTGTTGGGGATAATTTAGTTTTAAAAAGACAAACCAACATTTTCACATGTGCCCTGTTGACTGAAGCGATATAAATAATGTTGCATAAACTGCTGGTTGATTTTAGCTCCATGTTGACTTCTGCACAGATCAGAACAGATTTTCCTCACACATCTTATAAAAAGGACCTTTTCACTTGTTTTGAGCACATCAATAATGTCGACACCACTCCAGCATTTTTGGCAGATAAAATTTGAACCATAACATTGATTTCTATAATATTTAAAATTGTTAATATAACATGGGACACAAAAGTTTATGTAATAGTGTGACCCCATTTAGCATTTCTGAAGACCCATCTGAGGCTTGACTGATGTTCAGTCTCTGTGGGGATGAAGCAGAAGGATGATTTGAGTGTGAAACAGAGGATAGGAGCTGCAGTAGCTGTTGGAGGTGAGTCAGAGGTCACACCATCAGTACTCTCCTGTGCTCACTGGTGAGTCTAACCTCTGCTGGGCTCCATTACGTGCAGATTCTCTCCTGGGCCTGAGAAGGAAGAAAGAAAATGAACAGCTGGAACTATTTTCCTGTTGTCTGCCTGATGCCAAGGGGCACGTTTGTTCATTTCCATATGGAAATTACATAGATTGGCTGGTTGTACTGACGTGCTTGGGACACGTGTGATTTCTGTGTGTTTTAAACAGCAGCTGAAGCCTCGGGAGTATGGACGGGGGGATGAAATGTAGGCAAACATACTCTCCATTGTCCCAGCAGCTCCAGTGAAATGTCCCCGAGCAATATGTTCACCACATGGATCAGAGGTCAATTATGACAAGACGCAGCGTGAACGGGGGGAGCGGTCACCAGACCATCACGTGCGCTTCACCCATCCTCCCCCACTTTCTTTGATCCTCCTCATGAGGATGTTTTTGGGTAGAAACCTGGAAGGATTCATCCAGTTTCGAGCTCGCAAGCTTCTCATTCGCAAGACGATGACAGGAAAAATAAAATCAGTGACTGAAAGACGAAACACAGCTGCCACAACATGGAATTGGTGAGAATGTGCAAAAACACTCATCAGTGCTCTTCAAATTACTCAGAAAATGTCAATTTAGTCCCACAAACGATCCAATTTGTTGTGGTCGCGAACCCCAAAACCATCTTCTCTGTGACGGCGAATGCTTTGGAAAACGGTTCAGATTACAAACACAGAAAAGCAGCTCATCAGTCATTCGCACTAATTTACAGAGCTGACATTTTATTCTGGTGAAGGGGATTAATTATCATTTCTGATGGCTTCACTGGTTTGGAGGATCAGCTTCTGATGGTTTAAACTGAGCAGCTCCCACAGCTCTTTTATCTCACCCCCCCACCCACCCCCACTCCCCCGTTACAATTTGAAGAATTATCTCTTCATTGTGGGATAAAGTGATGAGAAAGAATTCAAACTGAACATGGTTCTATTGTGAGGGTGAAGATATTGACAGGGCCTCACAGAAAGATGTAGGAGGTGGTCCTCATGGAGGCACTCAGTGCTAATGAAGCATATCCTTCACTATCTATCAGGCGTCTTCTGCCAACTATCTGTGGACAAAATCAATACAGATGTGGTCAAAGAGTCAGCAGCAGCTGAATAGAGGCGCCCACCCCAATCTATCTGTGCCATTAACTCTTCTTTTCGTGCCTTCCTTTGCCCGAAGATCGCTGATCTTCAAGCCTTAGAAGGATGAAATCTTGGTCTGTGTTTGCATCGTCCTCACTTGTAATTGTCTGGTAACCATGGTGCTGGCAGAGTTTACTGTGTACTGTTATTCTAGGGATACAAGTTGGCTCATTTTTCAAATGTGTGCTCCAGTTTTGCTTTTGTGATGAACCAGACACGCGTACGCTCATCCAAGCCCCACTTTGCCCTCATTAGAGGAGATTCCCATCGTCCCACATTATCTGATAAAGCTTTAGGTGTTTTTTATTGAGCTATTGTGTGTTTCTGCCTGGTGTTACCTAGCATTACCTCTGGGGTGTTTTGTCATTGATAGACCGTCTTTTCGCTTTTTAATAGGTCAATCAGACAACACATTGTCAAATCCAATTTCCTGCTTCCAGACTTGGTTTAAAGTCTTTAAGTTGAGACTTATTTCCTCTCGTGATGCAACTGACCCCAAATGAATGGTGAATCCCACTAACAGCTTTTCAAACACAGACGGATAATCCTCCTGAAATCTCGGAATCTGAAAGCCACGTCATTTTATTAATACATTAAAAGAAATCACTGAGGTATTAGAGATTCAGTGGGTGGGAATGTGCTCTGGGAGGTAGCTCATCCCAGGGGTTGATGTATTAACTGGAGTATTTCAAAGTGAAATATTTGGTTAAACGTGCTCTGCTGGGCCTTCAGTTCAAACCAAAGCCACCGACGCTGGAATCTGACTTTCAATGGAAATCACCACCTTTGCATCCAGCCTGAGGAGAGGACTCCATTAGATGGTCCGGTTGACCATATGTGTCTGAGTTTAAAAAAAAACTCAGGCACATATAAACAATAAAACCTGAATGTATTACGAGCGCATGCAGGCAACAGAAAACTAGTGAAATTAATTCCATGCACATCTGTGCTGAAATCATTTCAATTTATGATTATTTGTAGTCAAGCTGCCACAGAGCCGTCACAAAAAAAACCCAAAACCCTCCATGTATTCTGACAATAATAAACCAACGCACTGATATTTGATTTACCTGACATTTTTCTTGAACTTGACTCGAAGTGTGGCATTATCACGTCCTGCTGAAATAAGCCCGTCTCTCATCTCAAACATCCTCAACTGCGGCTTGTGTGTAATTACACATTCCTCCTGGAATATTTGGTGCCGAGCAGGATAAATTAAATGATAAGAACCTCAGCCGCCCTCGTGCTGTTTCCAGCTGTGGCAAATGTAAAAGAGGGAAGCCATTACATTTCTTAAAAAAAACCCCGATAATTTATTTAGTGGTTTTTATTGCATTTGGGGCAAATGTGAGCTCACAGGTAACTGCTTGATTAGCAAACATGAAGGCATTTGCAGACATTGATTCATGCCTATGATGCTTTTAACTGGAAATTTGGTGCGAATCCTATTTTATAGGCCAACCGTACGTGTCTGTAGATACACTACATAAAACATATTTCATCGTCTGCTCTGGTTTAATAAAACACAAATCATAACAGTGATTTTTTCCTGAAGACCTCCGGGGAGGCTGGTGAATTTTCAATCACTATATGGCTTCTAAAAACAAGCACCGCCCGAGGCCATTGCTTGTGTGAGACAGAGAAAAGGCATAACTGCTTTGATATTTGAATTATCAAAGCTTTAGGTCTATTCTGTGGGGGTAATAACTCAGGGAAAACAAAGAGTTGTGCTTTTCTCTCATTGTTTTCAACGCCATACCTGAAGGTTTTTATTTCTTTTTCCTCACCTCTTGTGATTGATTTTTGTCAAAGTGGCTCCTTCAGGAAGCCAGCAAAGCTGATTCAAGAGGTAATAACAGTTAATAACAGATTGTCTTTGCACTGGTTTGCCTTTAAGACTGGAGTCCGATGACTGAATGATAAATAAGATGTAATATTTAATCATCTCATGATATTTTACACCTCAGTCAGAAGATTTTTTTTTTTTTTTACATTTCTGCTGCATTGCAGCTCCTGTGGAAGGACAGATATTAGTCTTTTCTTATAATTTGAATCACTGGTGGGAGGGCCGATGACATCCCCCGATTCCTGTTTACAATATGCAGCTGTGGCAGCATCTGTCTGTCAAGAGCCGCAGCGATTAAAGGTCAGCAGACGCGATTTTTATCTCCACCAAGCAGGAGGAGCGCAGAGCTGGCAGCAGCGACGCACAGGCCTCACCTGGGACGAGCTGGACCAAGACAAATGGAATTATGTCTTTCTTCCTTTTTGTCAAGGAGCTTATCTGTCTGAATCAATGCGGCTTTCTGCTCCCCGCGGGGAGGAAGAGGAAATGTGAGCAGGTAAAGAGTAATTAGACTTTCTCCATCCTCCCTCTCCTTTTCAAGTCTGGAACAAAGTGAAACTTGCTTGTGGCCGAGGGGAAATGTGGGAACAGCCGAGATGACGGCGGAGTCTGAAGCTCCACGCCAATAGTGGCAGCGTGTGCACGTTTCAATCCATCAATGGCAAAAATGTCACTTTCAATTTGACTCTGACGATTCTGCTGAGCTGCGCGCGATATAACGACATAATCACACAACGTGCACAAGGTCTGTCATGTATGAGTGGACATCCCGGGGTGGGCTCAAAGACCCTAAACGGATTTTTAAAGAGATGGATCGGTGCACGTTAATGAGGGATGAAGCCGTTTCACCCTCGATCACATCACTGATCACGCTTTGATTTCCCTCCTTTCTGGCCACAACTAGAGATTCCTATGAGGTAATAAACCAAAAGGAGTTTAATTTCTCACCCTACATCTGGATTCTGGTGAGATTTGTTCCCTTTTTTTCAACAAACACTTATACTCAGATTCCAAACCAAATTTATGTCTGTATATGGAAAAGAGAATAACTGGACCTTGAAAAAAATCCCTTGAATTAATGATCTTAAACTTTTTTGTAATATAAGTTTTCGAGAATAATCAACTGAAATTGGCATAGTTTCCCATGTTACTTCTGAGTTCTGCACTCACTTTCTTCTTGTGTATTTGTCAGCACAGAGTGAATCTACAAACGATTGCTGTCAAAGTTAAATAATTCAGTGTTGAAAACATGACGTAAATGAAAAGCCCTCGCAAGCCTCCGGAGGCCTTTTGGTTGCTCAAATTCAATAATACATGCAGGGTTAATCTCGATTCATGGTGTTAAATGTCTGTTAGTCCACTTTATCCTCCCTTTGAACCTTTCAGCTTTCACTCCTATTTCTAATGATGACAGACTGATGATGTGTAATGAAGCCCACATTAACACACCCTGTTTCTGCCCTCAATATAAAACCCTTCCATTTCTGCTTGTCGTTTATTCATTACACACTGAATTGAAAGCAGGATGAGTTGTTTTTTCCCCTCTTCCACCAGAGACTTTATGCCTTCGAGGAAAAGCTTTGTTACCTGAGAATTAGGACATGCGTGCGAGCGAAACCTGGCCTGCTCTCCTGGGACATTTTTACATCATCTCAACACGAGAGAGATAGAAGAAGAGCAAGGAAAAGCAAGCTCCAGCAGCAGGCTTGCACAGCCACCAAAGACCCAAAATAAGCCCAGGGAGTATTCAGACAAGTTTTTCTGGGTAAAAACCAGCAGTATCAGTCAGGATCTGATGTGTAGAAAACGACTTCACAAGTACTTTGCGGAACTGGAGAACA
Organism: Arothron firmamentum; assembly: GCA_016586285.1. Taxonomy (NCBI): domain Eukaryota; kingdom Metazoa; phylum Chordata; class Actinopteri; order Tetraodontiformes; family Tetraodontidae; genus Arothron; species Arothron firmamentum. Next base: position 8,655 of record BJFM01006291.1, read on the forward strand.
TTTTTAGATCTTCAGCATGCAAAAGTCATGAGTTGCCTTCAACTCGCAGAAATCCCTCCACGTCGTGAAGGACTGAGATGGCACATTTATCAGGATAATTAGTGCATACATTATTACATACATCCACGTGAGCAGTAGTAGACGAGTATTCAGGCCACACAGTCCAGAAAGCATGTTCAGATGGAAAAGCTCCTCATTTTCCTCGTTATTTGCCGCAAATCTTAACAAAGGAGAAGCTTCCTTTTTATCCCCTGGTGATTGAATTCTTCTTTGCTGCTAGTTTATATCAACTTTACAAAGTCTAATCTATTGATGCAGGGTGGGTTTTGCATTCATCCAGCATTAATATTATGCTGGTGAAAAGTAAGAATTGCTTTATGGATTTATCTTTGACTTCCACACGGTTCTTGGCGCCTAATTTTCTGATAACGGCAGAACACGAGTACCCCCCCCCAAAGACACAACTTGAAACTCGAAAGTGCAATTACAGCAGAATGAAAGTCAGTGGGTCCTCCATGAGACAAGACCACAATGGAAGCCCTCAGAAAAACTGCATTTCCTGTTACTCGATTGTATTTGGAGGCACCAGATGGAGTTTTGATTTTGACTATATTTCTCCAGGCCGCTGTGTGTGAAACTCGTCTCTTAACCACAGTGGCTCATCCCCAAATCCTCTGAAAGCAGCCTGCTGGAGTCACTTCCTGCTCTGACTAGACCTTATCTGAGGCTACAGGCTGTTCCAGCGTCTAACGAAATCCAGGCAGATTAGCTCCGACTAGGAGTTAAACGAGTCACCTTCAAAGCCTCCAACACTATTATCTGCTGCCAGCGTGCAAAAGGTCCTCGAGAGCGTGAGCTGTGCAGGTTTTGGAAGGAGATTACAATTTAGATGCAACAGTTCCATCCAGGAAAATGATGTATGGATTACTGATAAAGTTCAGCCGTTGAAGCAGATAATGACACGCTGCCTGGGTTTAATGTCAAAACACAGCCTGATACACTTTATCTTTAATTTGGGGGGAAACAATAATCAAAAACATGATGTGAGCTCTTTTCCAGGAAGGAACGTGTCTGAAAGGAGGCAGGCGAGGGAGTGTTCCTCCTGAGGCACATGCTAAGTACATATGGCTGACAAGTGCTGATAAATCCAGCTTTCCACAACAAATGACTTGTCAGGTTCACGGGGTAAATACGAACAATGGTGATTATTCACCCTAAAAAAACAAACAAACAAACTTGTTTATTTGTGTTTTTGCAGCAGTTTCACCTCCTAATCCCATGTGGATTAGACCCAAAAATAACGGGAAACAAAACAAACAACCTCAAGTCAAAACTGTTGCCCTTTTATTTTATACTGATGGAGGAGATTTAACAGTTCTGCAGAGAATGACGCAAACTGGTTTCTGCTCCATCCCAGTCCTTCCCTCCACTCATAGCTGACTGCTTTAGTCAGCGACCCTCGACCCGCGTCTTATTCTTGCTCAGTTTCCATGTAACCAGGCGGATTTCGGGCCTGTGGAAGCCGACTGATGTCTTGTGCCATAATCTCCTCATTCTGCCTAGTGCTACTCTGCTGTATTGCGCTCAGTTACAAATTGCCAGTATGCTAATGGAGAAGCATGAGTAATCCGGCAGAGAGCAGCTCACACAGACGCCACACACACCATCGGGAACACGGGGGTGACGTCTGAAAACAACAAAGATGAAGATTCCGCCAGCAGACTTTAGCGTTTATCTCTGCAAGCGCATCCAGAGGTTGGAATCTTGCCACTGTGTGATGAGTAGTGACGCAGCTTGGAAGTGCCATCGTTGTTTTACATATTTTTGATTGTAAATGATATAAATACATGTGTGTATGAATATTCATGTCAATATTTATGGAAAGTAGGCGGCGTCCTGGCACATCCTCAGTCATCCATCCATCCTGGACTCATTTCATCGAAAGCTTCGTCCCTTGCGGACTCTTTTCTAATTACGGTTGAGACTTCCTTCAGAGCTGCACCAGGTTGAAGTCATCTCTTTTAACCGAGTGGGAGGAATCAGGAAATGTGATTTCCACATTTAATTTCCTTTTATTTTAACAAACGGGATGCTGTAAATACACCTTTGTGCAGACGTCTCCTCTGTATTCGGCTCTGAATCGCTTTTCCCTTTTTTGTGATATTATTTTACCGCAGCTGCATGGTTAACTTTTTTCTTTTTTTCTTTTTTTTTTAACTCTGCGCAGTCCTTTTTTTCCTGTCGCAGAAGACTCGCGCAAACCCAACTCGTTTTCTCTGATTTGTTCTCAGGATTCTGGCTCCAATGTTCCTGACTCCAGACATTAGACTAAAAGCAAAACCATGTTTTTTTAAAAGCATTTTCCTAACCCCACCACATAAATTTAATAATTTGCCCCCTTGGTTGACATGCTTTAAGGCAGCCATGCGTGCTATATGACCCCAGGCAATAACTCCAAGGGCCCAGAAAGGTGACCCTTGTGAATTGCGCGCATGTGACACGGCATTGTCAGCGAGAGGCGGTAATAATATGCACAGATGAATTCCCCGTCACACCCGGAGCTATGCATGTGACAAAAGGGATGTGTATCATGGCGCACAGGAACGTGGCAGCGGTTTGGGGACGTGCAGTGTGCTCCTCCTCTCAAAATAACTGACAAATCTCATCGCATTTCATGAATGCGTCACTTTCTAAATAACCGTGAGTGCGACAACTTGTTGCTGATGGACATCGCCCACTGCACACACGATTAAGGCAGCTTATTGTTTAATCACTGTAATTAGGCCTGACAGACAACATTAACAGGCAAACGCCATTTTGCTGCACAATAGTGCATGTCCTTTTCACTGATACACAAGACGCAGTCAGGGTTCCAGTTAGAAAAAAAAAGTGGTATTTTGGAATTGTGAGAGATTTAAAATAATATTAAAGAAGCTGAAAGACAGTTTTCTTTCCACGAGCCCTTCTGATATTTTTTTTTAAAAGCTTCTAATTATTAACGATCAGCCTGATAATAACGATCTTTAAAACGCCTGACAGAAAAGTATTAGAGCCTCCTCAGGAACACAGTTGGTGCATTAATCCTGAATGAATACGGAAAACAGTGGCTGCTTCCTCCTGTTCCTTCACTGAGGTTGCAATCTCCTTGGTGCAATAATCCATTTAGCTGTTAAAGGCTCTTTATCAGCCATGCATACTCCAGCAGTACACGCTGTTTGGGAACAGAGTCAAAATGCGAGGCAGCGGCTCAGCTCTCGGCTGAAATCTCGCTGCGGAAGCTTCATAAACAGTCATCGCCAGCTGTGACAAACAGCATCGCGGGGCACCGAGCTTCTCTCTGAGGTGGGTGGGACTGATGGAGCCACCACGGAGCAGAACTGAGTCACTGGCCGCCACGTGGTCCCCGTGGCCGCGGCGGGCTGCTGCCTAACACCTCCGAGGTTTCTGCGTGAGGTTGGTCGATTCTGACAGCGCAGGCGAATTTCAAAAACGCCAGCCTGGAATTTCTGAAACCGCAGCCAACAGGAAAGTGTCAGAAGCTCATAGATGTAATTTTGCTGTTGCTTTCAACAGAAGTCACCAAGGTTGATGACAGCTCGCAGGGTAAATTATCGGTTCTAAGAGGAACCACTCCACGAAGCAGACCCTCCAAGGCTGGGCAAAGCAAGTGCAGATATTACACCCACCCTGCACCTTTCTCCATTTTACACGCTACAACCTTCAGCCTGATAAAATCCCCCAAATCAGAACAGCCTGATGATGGTACCATCAGGCTGAAGAAGAGATCATATTGACTTTAAGATTCTCCTACTAACATATAAAGCTCTCAATGGATCTCCATCATACCTGCAGGATCTCATAGTTCCATATGTTCCTAAAAGAACACTCAGATCAGATCACGGAGTGCAGGTTGACTTGTAGTTCCTAGAATTCATCAAAGTAGCCTGGGAGGACGAGCCTTTAGCTATCAGGCAGCTTTACCGTGGAACCAGTTACCAACCTGGGTCCAAGAGGCAGACACCACGTCTGCCGTTAAGATCAAACTTCAAACCTTTCTGTTCAGAAAAGCGTAGTTAGCCTCAAACAAAGCGTTTGAGGCTAACTTTTGAAGCTACAGGTAGAATAGGCTCATCAAACTTTTATTCTTTATTCTTTTTATCTTTAGCATAGCTATGCTGCTATAGGCCTACGCTGCTGGGACACAAACATGATCCACTGAGCAGTTCCCCACCTCCTCAACACCAACCATCTCCACTCCCTTACCTCCTCTCCTCCTTTTCTTCTCACCGG
>BJFM01006291.1:22310-40267 GCA_016586285.1 Arothron firmamentum
AGATGCACGAGGTCACACGAATGTGCTTTGCATTCAGAATGAGACTCAACTGTGTGTGCTCGTGGACAAGTCACATGTCTATTTTTGCCAACAAACACCTGTTTATTCTGTTAATTAATTAACACACTTTTAATTTGTCAGGCATTTGCACTTGCTGGAAATTAGCTGTTGATGCTAGCTAGCACGCCGCCTAATAAGTGTCCAGATGAAATATAAGCAGCGATGTGGCCAGATGTTTTTCTACCGAGCACCCAGAAAATAAATAATAGATGAGAAAAACTGATTTAGCATGATTTTCTCACACAGATGTGTGGTGGAACAAAAAGGACATGAGAATTCAGGGGAACAGAAGTTATAAAAAATAAATGTCGGCTTCAAATTGGTCTCATCTGTAGCTTTACTGCAGTTGTGAAATACTTAAAAATGAATATTGGGAGATTTGTGTGTTTCAAGGTTTACAGAGGCCGACAGATACTAAGAGCGTTGTCCTCCTCCGCAGTACTGTATTACCCCAGAGAGGGGCGCTGCAGCGGCGTGTACGCTGTGCGAGAATGAGGGGCCCTGTATGAGAAATCAACACGTCACGATAGATAGATAGATAGATAGATAGATAGATAGATAGATAGATAGATAGATAGATAGATAGATAGATAGATAGATAGATACTTACTTTATTTATCTCCAAGAGAAATTCACATTTCCAGCAGCTCGAAAGTGGAAACACACAAGGGCATGCAAGTCTTGGGAAAATACTAAATACCTACTAATAATAATACTAAATACTAACTTAACAGAGTGTCAACACAGAATGTAAATGAGTGTCAGCAGGTTTAGTCAACAGTCACCAAGTAGCTCTGATTTGTGGTCATTTGAAAGAAGAAGATAGTTAACGCTTCACAGTTGAGCACAGCTGAAGTTTTCCTGCGTTCTTACTTCTCTCTGAATCAGGTGTGTTTGACAGAGGAGACAAACATCCCCGAGTCCATTAGCGGCCGCATCCTTCCATCTGCTGGAGGTGGTGAGGCTGTGTTCTTTCTGCCTCTGCCATCATTTCTGCCAGTCTGCTGCAGCTGTGACTGGTATCAAATGGGATTTGGATGGGGATTTATGCTTTTTTACCTTCATTCATGCTGGTCAGCCTGCTTTTAATAACAACAGATACTTGATTTGAAGTGAGACACTGACCTGCTGAAGTCAACCATCTACTTTGTCTTGCTGGCCTTAATTAGATGTTTACATACTCAAAAAAATTAATGAAGGGGTGGTGTTTGCAGTTTTATTAGCTGCCTTATGCAGCCAAACTAATGTATGTTATGCATGTCGGCGAGCTGTTTAAATATTTAAACTAGAAAAACATTCAGAGCCTTTGCTCATTTTCACCTGTAGTACAGTACATACAGGAAGTAGGAATGGTCAAAGTATTTTGGCCTTTGATCTTTGGAAGATCAATGGTCAAAGTTCCTTCTGGAAAATCACCAAAATGTAATCATTCGTTCTTTAGCAACATTTGCTAATTTCATTAAAATCCACTGATAACTTTTAGTTATTTTGTGAAGAAACAGACAAACAAATAAACGTCGCCTGTCACAGAATCTCCTCCTTTAGTTGAGGTAAAAATAGAACCAAACAACTCTGAAGATCAAAGGATCAAAGCTTATTCTTTTGAGCTCTGTGGAAGATATATATCACAACTTTGTGACACGTTACGTCACTACAACTGCCCTCCTACAACTACAGTTATTAACGTCAACCAATCGGTAAAGAACAAAATTCAAGGAGGTGCAATACTAAAAACAAAAGGCACTGGTATGTGTGAAGCTGCAAGTGATGCAAATGTGTGAGTGTGGGTGTGTGTATTTATGTGTTGGTAGTGGTCTTGTGGAAGTGGAATTGTCTGGTAATTTTAATTATTCCTAAAAAAAAAATTAAATAAATAAAAATACAGCAGGTTGCACGGCCACGCTGTTTTTCTTGTGTTTCTGGTGTAGTGGCTGGAGCATCGGGTGCCATAGCTGGCTGTTTTCTGCTTTGTAAGTTTTGTTTTTTTTATTATTATTACGAATGCACAATCATGTGGGCGTTGTAATGATTTCAACATTTCCCTTGATGGGCTGGTAGTTCGGTCTTGAGCTGGTTCGTGCTCCGGCCTCTATGTCTGAGATCGATCACCTCCTGCAGCTTTAGCGTAAAAAGATTAGCTCGTTAGTAGATCGTTTGGTTCGAAATCAACCAATCATCGATCACGACGGATGAGACCCTGCGCGAGTTCATAGGTCATCGGGGGGCGTGGCAAATCAGTCACGAGTGCGGAACGCAGGCGTACATACCGCTGCCCCAGATGCTAGCGCTATGCAGAAGTCAGGAAAGAAAAGCATATCGTGGACCCGGCTCTGGGTTTCTAGTGGAAATATCGGGCTGTCTGTACTTCAGAGAGAGTTTGAAGAACGTTCACGAATGTGTCCACCTCAAAAACAATAACTTAAGTTGCCCACGTGAAGCAATCTAACGTGTAACCAATCGTCCCATTGGTCAAGGCGAAGTTACACGTTGTAGAGAGTGCCAAACTTGACCTGGAACTTTAATAAAAATTACTCTAACATGTTAGACTTTTCGTTGGGACATCGTGGATCGACGGGGCCGTGAAATCGCTTCTCAGTAACTTACTTTGTTACTGAGATTATTGGCCTGACGTTCTACCATCTCCCCAGTCCTTCAAAGGGGAACTGGGCCTCCGTGAGACCTTGAACGCGCCGTCGATCATCACCAACGATCATCACCCCACTATTCCTTTAGGTAAGAACTTTTATCCCCTTCATTTATACTGCTGGTTTAAATTAATTTTATCAATACTAAATGATATTGTTTGTACTGTTTGGTGGCGTTTTGTTGTTGCTTCCGTGTTGTGGTTGGAAGAATTGGCTACTCCATTTCCAACGTCTTCAAGATCAACCTTTCTAAATCCAGCTGCCTACAAAGATCTAACCTTGGATACTCCATCTTGTGAATGTCTGTTATGTATTTATGCTGATGTGAGTGCTTGTAATGCCGTTGGCTGCTATCATCTCTAGAAATCTAATAAGTAGGTTTCAGACACAGGGGTTCATCATTTTTAGGATGTATTTACTTCTCAACCTAGTAAAAAGGTAAACGGGTTCTCTCTTACTCTCTGTCGACTCATGCATCCCACCCATCGTATCATCGGCTCACTGTACCCCCTAGAGGTGCGGTATGGTATTTCAGTTTCAATTACCATGAGTCACAATACTATACACCATTTTATTACATGTGTTTTTGTGTTATGTTTGTGTGAATTTTGGCTGAAACATATCTGATCTTGCTGGATCTGGAGCTTGTGGTAACTGCAATGAGTCTGCAAGATACTTGCAGCACAGTTGTAATGTTAGAATTAGCGTAGATTTTTCTTCTCGGCAATGGACCGAGACATCCCTGAGTCCATTAGCGACCAGATCCCTCCATCTGCTGGAGGTGGCGAGACTGTGTTCTCTGCTGCGACCGTTAAGGTGTGATCATTTCCTGATACTGTGCTGCAGCTGTGACCAGTATGAAATTGGGATTCATACTTTTACTATCATTCATGCTGGTCAGCCTGTTTTTGAAAAGAACAGATGCGTATTTGATTTGAAGTGAGACACTGACGGGTTACAAAAGACAGAGTCGACAGCTTTGAAACACAGAACATTCTGGACTCATGTGGTGCAGAAAATACAAAGGCCATTCCAATTTTGTTCATTCCATCTCCCCCTCCTTTTTTTGTCCTCAGTTGTTCTTTCCAGATGGTTAGTGTCTTAAAGTTTCATTCGCATCACTAATGAGTACAGAAAATGGTATTAAAGACATCCTTGTTGCCCAGGGGATGCCCTCCCCACTGTTGTTTTTACAGTATTACAAATATAATTGCGGTATCAGGAAACACATAAACACTGTCGATGGGAAAGTGAGATTAAAATAACACTGCAGTAGAACATGATGCACTAAATGATGCTGCTTTTCAACACAGTCTTTTTTTTTTTGTTCCCCTGTTCTGTAAAAACAAGTTAAGGTTTAAAGTGTGAAAGTGTTAATCTGCTTATTAAAATATACGTGGCTGTGTTAAATACCATGTGTGTGTTCTCTAGGATGCAGTTCAGTCATGTTTGGAAGGCTTAAACGACAACTGCACCATACTGAATTTCCTTTTATGGCTTTTAATTGCACAGCCAGCCAAGGTGCATGTTTGACATATTATTTTGCATCCAAGGTCTTTTAATTATTTATTGGACAGCATAATTTCATTGAAATGTGTATGTAATTTAGAATTTAATCTTGCTATTTGCCATCTTTTGTACCACTAATTTCAACTGCATCTCAATGCAGCGCGTGAGGGGCTACGAATACTAAATCACTAGTTTAGTTGATTTAGCCCACTTTATTACTCTGACACAGATTTAATAGCTGGTTGAGCAGGAAGCAGTTCAACGATATATTTTTACTGTTTAGTAACCATTTAACTGACAGTAATAGTGCGGATGAAAACCTGGTCAATACGTAAACCATGTTTTCATGCCTTATTAGCACGGAGAAGCATGAGGGCAAACAGGAAGCCCTCTGTGAAAGTCGTAAATCTCAGTTGCAGATTCAGTAATTCTTTAGTCACTGGTATTGATCAACAACCGTGTGAATCACCTGAGCATAAATCACCATCATTTTTGCAAGAAGAGGTAAAGAGAATCTGATTTATCATGGAGGAAAATCATCTGTGGTGTGTCCAAGAGAGCTGTGTGAGGGATACACTGTTCTATCCCTTATTAGCCTTCCTCATTTGGGCTGTTTTCTTTTCACGCATCTGGGGGTGTCCGGCTCAGCTTGATAATTTCTGGAGAAAGCCGAAGATGAACGAACAGAGTATGCCAGCACGAAGAGAAAGCATCGACCAGTGAGGGATCAGTACTATTGATGTTTTTTGTGTCAAATAGAGTGCGTGAAGTGCATGACAAGCTGGGCTAAAATAAAAGCCAAGGTCATAATTATCCCCTCATTACGTGCATCTTTCTGATCATCAGAGGGTCAATGTAGTCATTAAACACACTTAGATTAGAGTATGTTATTGTTACTGTTCTTGTACACAATATTTTTAGCAATCTCTCAGGAGTTAAGCTTCTAAGAGGGCCACTGAGAAATCCGAAGATATTCAATAGTTTAATTTTCTCTAACAAAATTTATTAGCAGAATGGTTAGAGGAGGTAATCCGTCGCCTTTCTTACAACCATCAACAGTGTTCTGGTGGTCTGGAGTGTTTCACATTTGTCATGTTGTTGAGCCCGACAGAAAGAATATAAAGACATGCATATTTTAATCTGAGCTGTGAGCATAGATCTCAATTAAGTTTGCACCACAGTCTGCGTGCTTCAGAGCTTGGGCTTGGCTCCATTTATTGTATGAAGTTGGGAGACTGACTGTAAGCCTCATCAGCATTTGCTCTTAGGTTCCTGGACGCACACAAACACAGACCTCGGTGATCTAATGAGGTTACATGGGACAGCCTCACACAAATTAGATGATACACAGAGAGCTGAGGAGCACATGGGTCAGATGTTAATTACAAATTGCTTCAGTTCATAGAGAATAAAGATAGTAATTAATCCTTCTCAGGGCAAATTCATTGCAATTTGCCAGGCTAATGTATGCATGGTGCTTAAACAGCGTCTCACGTGTTTCTTGAGAGCATAATTAAAAGAAGTTACCCAACCTTTAATGATCTTAAAGCCAAAAGGTTAAAAAGAAATTTCCAGTGACATCATCTATGACAGTGGCAACACGATGAGGGCGCAAAGATGGGCGTTAATGTCGCCATCCTACGTCGCATGTAGGGACAAACCAACATAGAAAATGGCCTCCCAGAGGCCACAGTTAAGACAGGCAACTGTATTTGATTTATTATGCATCACTGAAGCTGTGGAAGTGTTCTTTAGGTGCAAAGAGAGGAAAAAAAAAAAAAAGCTTGATTGGTTCAGAGAAATCTCAGTCGTTGGCATTTCCATTCGATCGGTGCCACAGTAGCTCTGACTGAGGGAAACCTCCAGGAAATCAATCTGAAGGCTGAGGGGGAACCTGAAACCTACCTGCAGAGAATAACCCCCAAATTATGTGTCTGCTTCCCCTGAGACAGGAAATGAAAATCAGCCAAACAAATGGCAGTCACACCACCGTTGACACCAGATTTTTGGGGGGAGGGGTTACTGTTCCGCCAGGATTTTAAGAGTATTTGTAATTGTTGCAGCAGCTTTTTTGAAAAATTTGCAATGAAAGTTGCCATTTTTTATGAAAAATGTCAAAACACTTTCAGTGTTCCACATTAGTTTACTGAAAAGGAGCTCAATATTTCAACAAATCCAGCATTTTTCTTACTTTCTGATTCTGGGTTCGACTACAGTATGAAGACATACAGTATGGTATGAAATCTGCCTCTGGATGTCCACCATTAGATGCCAGTTTACCACCAGTTGACCACTGCTTATGTGTAACACATCAGAAAACTGACTTCAGCCATAGTATCAGTTGGTGAATGTGATGCTGTGCATGTGTCTTCATCTGTAATGATGTTTAATAAAAGTAAACAGCTAATACTTGTTTAATAATTACAATAAACCTGTCGGCATGGGTTAATTTTACAGAGATGCAGTAATGGAAAACAGTTTCCTGGAAGGACGGATTAGTTTGTTGCATGCGGAGAAATCGGTGCTTGGGGTTTAAAAAGGAACTCATGATGTGACATCCTCTCCTGGTACATTTTGCGCCTTCAGCTGGGTTGTTAAGCTGTCACCGTCCTTCTGACAGCATCTTGACACAGTGGGTGAACGCATTAATATCATCATGCTTATCGAGATAGCAGGTGAAGGACGCTGCAGGAAACCCCAAGAAGTGAAACTGTGGGGGATGGAGGGCACCAGAAATCCAAGATCTCCCACAGACAACACCATTTTGAGAGGCGTTTCATTTTCACATCCCCACGATGTCCAGTGCTCTCACATTTTAGCTTCTATAAATTGGAATTCCTTTAATCTTGTGTAACCCCCAGGTGAGTCTGTTGTGTGTATGCAAAAGTATTCTTTAAATTGAGAAAACTCATTCTGACCACAGGTAAATCAGGACACGAGGAGAGAAGAAGAACAAACAACACAACAGGGCTGAAGTTGAAGTTATCTATTATTTATAAATTTCAAGTATGGATGGGAATTTGTTCATCTTTACTATGCTTGGTTCAGATGTGTACAACCTCATTCACACACACACACACACACACACATCATTTATATCAAATATTAATGAATTGCACTCACATATCTGTGTAAAATTTCTGAGCAGCAGAACTTTTCTCCTCAGAGCCTCTGACTTATGACAAGGTGTCACGTCCCCTCTGTGCAAGCGCATTTGATCTCCTCCAGTTAGAACTGATAAGGAGTGGCGCATTATTCCATGGAATGTGTATGAAGAGGGTACAAGGACTGTGTTAGTGCACAGGAATAAAACGGCGGGCCACAGAATAAGCCCTTAGCAGTAAAGGCTGTCGTCCACTGCGTGATACAAGCGTTTAACATGAACGATTGCTTCGCCATGTCCAACGAATCTCTGCAAAGGGCCCTATTTTTAGAAAAGTATTTCTAAATGTCGACCGGCTTGATGTACATCTCCAGCTGAGTGTGAGGAAACAGAACTCTTTATCTGGATAAGTGCTGCTGCCTGATGGAAGTTGCCAAATGTACCATATACCTATATTCACTAGGTAAGATCGATGATTCTCTGCCGAGGACCCAGGACAATGTCTGCAAAGCAAATAGATTTTGGTACCAAAGAAGGCAAACCACCCTAGTTTATCATGTTGGTTCTGGCTGCATGTTTAATTGTAATTAAAGCAAAGATCGATAATAAAAAGGTAATTAAATATGAAAATTCTGGCGCTCTGCCTCATTACGACTGATGCATATCACCGGAATTAAGGATTATTCTATCATCCCAGTTATTGTATTTCACATTAAACTAATAAACAGTAATGATATGAGGGAAAGATGTAAAACTTCAGATTTGTGATGTAAGATCATAAAGATAGTCATTAAAAATAGACATGATTATGCTCTCACCTTCGCAACTTTCAGTTTCTTTAGAGAACAAACAACATTCAAGGGGGTTTGAACTGAGCCAATGTTTAATTTATGTTTAGTTACAGGAGGTGAAATTCATAGCAAAGTTTTTCTCTGCATAACGACGGCGGTCCAAGGCCGCTTCCTGCTGCCCACTGTGGCCATGACAGGTGACTCATTTCATTATCCGAAAGCTTTTAAGGCGCAAACTTGCATTCCTGCTCTGAAGCAGCCATTATTGCAATAATACTGTTATTAAAAAGTTACAGAAACCTCATCATTATTCATTTTTAGGATTTATTAATGGGATAAAAACAGGATAAAAGTGTGCCTTTTAAAACTTGCTGTTTTTAAGCACCACATATTGTGTGACCTTTAGGCCTGATTTAGTTGTTTAGTCAACCCCCAACTGAAAACATTTGTTTCCATGATGGGCAGAAGTTCCTAAACATTCCTTAAAATCTATAGAGGAGAGACTAGGTATCAGTTGTTAAGAGCGAGAGTTGAAACAACATTAAAAATGAGGTTCCAAGGAGTCTTTTCCGGCTGCTGGTTGCGATGTGTGGCCTTCGGAGGCTTCTCTGACCCACATGTATTTCCGCGGGTATCGTGTGTTCTCAGCCAGACCAGGTAGAGCGGGTCTGTAATTGGAAGAACTTTAACAAGGCTGTTACTTTGTCCATAAATCACCACAAGTCCCGTGCCCTCCATTCTGTGGCCTGAAATAGTTCTGCTGGAAAGAATTAACTGTGCGCGAACTTTCCCCTGAGTCCAGCCGGGGTTTATTTGATGTTACCCTGCTGGGTTTGCAGTGAACGTGAACTGGAAGGTAATAAAGTGAGTCTGCGTCGTTAACTGTTTATACAGGCAAGGCCGATGACTTCAAGCATATAACACATGAATTATGTAAGGAAGTGTAAAGTGAACATTGTTACACTGATGTAAAGTAGATTCTGAAACCCGAATATCCAGTTCAGGAAGCATTACTCAAGGATTCAAAAAACAGCAGCTCCTGACAGGGGATCCACATTCAATGCAGTCACAGTTCTTCCTGCGAGGATGGTGGATGCAGTATTCATGGGGAACATCTCCAATGTTTGCAGGGTGTCAGGCTGCAGAAGGTGTGGAAATTCAGGGGGAAAAATAACCGTCAGTCCACCTCCTCACCCAGCATTTGGAAGTTTTCTGTAGAACCAGCGCAAATGCAGGACGCAGAAGGCAGAACTGCAGTGTAAGCGGGCGGGTTCCAGTGATGGAGAGCTCATCCCAGGCAGGAACCGCCGAGCTCAAGCTGTTATCGCGATTCGATGGCAGCTGCAAGGCTGAGGAATCCAAAGAACTTCCGAGGACCTTGACGGGGAAAAAAACCCGACACCTGGAGCATTTAAAAGCTGTGCTACAAGATAAGTGGGAAGCTGAGCCAGAGAGTTTAGGCACAAGCGTGATTGTAGGTGATGAGATGCAGGTTTGGGGATCAACCAACCCACAGCTTCATCCAGGCAGCAGTATGCTGCCTACCCCAACGCCACAACTGATGAATTAACGGGATCATGTGCATCTGAAATAAGAAATTACGGATTAATAGCTAAATCAGTCTGAGCAGTATCACATCTCTGTCTCACATAAATCTAACTTTATAGAATATAAAAATAGTTGGCTCTACTGTAACTAAAGTGAGTGTAGCGGTTTAACAGCTCTTATTTGCATCATCCCAGCTTGTAAACCAACCAAATAAAACTGTGAAAGTAGGATAATTAAGGACCTTATAGGGTGACGTCTGCTGCAAGCCTGAGACATTTCTGCCCAGAGAGCCTCATTTACTCTGACATTTTCCAGCCAAAACTGATTTATGTCCAGACATAATTCCACAGAGAAACATCTCTGTACTGTAAAGCAGAATTGTACAGAAACCAAGTTCCATACTTTAATGTTGGATTTGTGCTGCCAGGGCAAAGGTCTGTTTATCATTCCCTCAACATCAGCACTAATTACAGGCACTTCACCAAGGACGTATCTTGTTTGTTAAAAAAAAAAAGTTTGCATAGCTCATACTCCTTTTCCAGGTTGAATCTTTGAGAAGTTGAGCCCTTTCCTCTTTTTTTTTTAACATCTCCATGAGGGTCACGGTGAGAAGGCTGAGAAACTGACTCCCTGAGCAGTTCAAACTTCCATCCTTCAGTCTCCAGTCCACCTCATGCTTTAGCGCTCCTGCTTTACTCACCATTTTCACTGAAGCTTCATCAGCCCTCACTTCAAATTAAAACTAAAACAACACCTTTATTTTGTCTATTTCTGTAGACAGAAGACCTCGCCCTGCTCACATGCCTGAAAAAAAGAAAGAAGTTGTCCTTGAACACATTACTTTAGAAGTGAAAAACCTTTTAGTCAAGTTTGAGAATCTCCACACCAGACTTTAAGAAAATAAAGTCAAAAAGTCAGCAGTAACAAAACCATTTCAAGGATCGATGACATTTTCCAGGTATAAGTTGGTGTTCATGTTGTTGGTGAATAAATGGCACGTGCATTATAGAGGTGAGTTTTGTGTCTCGTATTTGTCTAAAAAGCTCCTTTAAGACAGGTCACACCGATCGAATCCCGGAGAAGAGTGAAGTAGTGAGTCTCTGTGAGCAAACATGACTGTAGAGCTCATCGGGGCTGAGCTACAGAGGCCATGTCTGCAACCCTGCAACACCTACAAGCACGTATCATAGACTGCACCATCTTTAATCATAAAGTGTCCCAAACTGGGGCTCAGCTTTGGCAAACGTCACTAGGCCGAACTGCATTGTGAATATTAGTCATTTCTCTCGTGTTCCTGACTTGTACTGGTTTTGCTGGAGAAGTCTCTGTGGCTTTTAATACCTGACTGGTGAATTTCATCAACAACAAGAAGCAGCCCAGTTCCGAAGCATCCTGACAAGCCTTGCAGGACACGCCCATTTCCCCTCGTGCGTCTGAAGAGGTTGTGACAGGCGGAAGCATCCAGGACCGCCCCGGCTTGACTTACACGACTAATAACAACAGAATTCTGACAAATGGCTGCGAGTCATCAGCTAAGTGTATGCAGATGAGCTTCTTTCTTGTGATTTATTGTCAGGATCACCTGTGGAAGGTTGGCGCAATCTCCATTTTCTATCTGAAAGAGGCTGCAGCAAATACACAAGTCAGTCACTGTAATGGAACATGATGACGATTTGAGGAGAACTTTGTGATATTGATGCGCGGTTTTGTTGAAGCGCCTCCACAGTGTCCCTGGTTTGTCCCTGTTTGCTGTGCTGCATGTTATTTAAAGTCTGGCACTTTTCCCTTCCCCACGTATGTCTTTTGTTCAGCCTAAGTGCCAATAATGAGCTTCACTTTTCATACTGCTATTTCTCTTAAATGCCAGCATCTATTTAAACAAAAGAGCCCCATTAGCATTTCTGAGAACAAAAACTGAGTTCAGCATACATCCTTCCTGCCTCTCCATGGTCCCCGCTCCATTTAAATGTGATATGTGTTATAATTCTGCCTCAGCAGCGGGAAGAAGGAGAAGAAGAATGCTGTTCTTTCCCAGATGGAACTGCTGGATTCTAAATGAGCCGATGTTGAAGTGGCACATTCGCAGCACAGCTTTTTCTCACTAATTATATCCACTTATACATGACGCTGGTATCCACACGATAGCATGCAGCATGTACAAACAGGAGGGTGATGCTGCTCATGTCGCCATCAGTGTCTGCGTGTTGCTACACAAAGGGGAAGGGATTTGGGTCTCCACTGTTACCCGTTTACATTTAATGTCTAATCCTGTTAGTAAGCATCACTGTCACAATATTAGGCTCGATACGTTGATCTAAAAAAACAAAGTTCCAAACTTTCTATTTTAGAGTGAGGATAATCTGGATTAATGAACACGCCAGATAAAAGAGCTCAACTCCTGTCGTATCGTCTTCTCGGTGTAAAGGAAATCCTCCAAATCATATCAGAATTAATTAGAAGGAGGCTTTTCTGCCCTTTGTGTTACGTCTGTAATTGGTACATTTGATGATCTCCTCGGCGCACGAGCGTTCATGCGCAGCAGGGTTGTTAATACTGACTGATTGGGTTGCTAGCTCAGCAGGACTGAGCAGGCATGTTCTGTCCCATCCACTCCGGATGTCACCGTGCAGGGAGCAGGCTGAACGCACGTGATGAATTAAAGCTCTGCATCATCTGCAAGAGGTCTTGAATCACAGCTGATGACTGGACTCACGTGGAAAACAAGAAATAGGACCGATAGTTTAGATTTCAGCCTCAAGTTTAGTGTCTTCCCCACAATATCTGGATGCACCTGCAACAAATGAGTGACTTTTTTTTATAGTCTTGACCTCAGTTGCTGCCATCTACCGGAAGTTCTGCTTATGACATTAACTTTTAGACTTTTGTAAGCATTTATGTTCATTAAAAACACAGTTCTAATGTCAGTATCTCCTTACTTGAATACCTGAGTTCCTGACAGATTCATTTCAACATAACTGTTCAGTGGTTGCAGTTTAACCTGAGGAGAGAGGTGTCTCTGGAACTGTTGCCGGACCTCACCGATGAGAGTCTGGATGCAGCTGCCCGGTGCAACACTTCAACAGACCTTAAATCGGCACGGCTGAAGAGAACCATCGGCAAGTAAACCACCACGGTCCCGCGAGCCGAATTAATCGTGCAATCACAGGCCAGCCGAGGCTGCGCTTGCTTTGATGGCACTCAGAACCGGGAATCTTGTTTAAACCAGCATGGAAATGTTTTCAGAACATCAGGGATTTGAGAGAGAAAACACAAAACCGAATTTAAACAGGACTCAGTCTGCAAGCCAACCTTTAGGAGAACACAAACACGGCAGTTTGGAGGAGCGCAATGAAATTTGCGCATGGCGGCAGACAGATTTGTGAGGCTAATAGGCGATGTGCGGATGGGCCACAAAGAGTGTAACTACATTTGAGTGAGCAGACTCTCACAAAAGATCTCTAAAACTCAGACTGAGGCTGGCAAAATGCCCAACGATGTTAAGGCCAGCTGTTTGACATCATTAACATTGTTTTGCCTGTTGTTTTGCCTGGATGGAGAGATTAGGTTTTCCATTTTTGGATTTCGCACCCTTCGCCTGTCTCGCTCAGCCTCAGCTCCTGTCAGATCTCAGTCAGATTCCAGCCTTCTCTCCCCACCAGTATCAGCTTCAGGCTCTCAGCTCTGCCATTATCCCTTTCAAATTCACACAAATTCTCTGGAAAGAGCATTAAAAGCATGGTGATGTGCCTCTGACGTTACTGCTAAAATAGGAAATGGGTTGTTGAACGCTAAACTGCCATGTTTTGACTGAACGTCAGTCCTAAACGTGCAGACCTGCTCTTTGGAGGCTCTTTCTGAGGCCTGGCTTCATCCGGGGATCCCCAGTAAGGCCACGCATCCCAACAACAACCTCTTCACCCCCACAGCCGGATTCTGCACAATGGCAATCAATTACATCCGTCGTGATTTTCTGGATTTCTCGATAAATGCCACAAAAATGAGCTTCACCTCCATGTGAAGGAGCATCGCCATCATAAATAAATAGATTTCTCTATTGTTGGGCAGTAAAAACACAAACGGGAACTGAGTGTTGGCATCTGAGCTGATGTTCGGCTCGTGTTAATGGCAGAATTCATTAATCACACACTCCGGTCACGGTCTCCACTGACCTTTGGACCAGCTAATGTCAGCTCATCTGCTGCTGGGACGCGCATCGCTCATTCTAGAGGTCGCAGCTCTACGACTGTAACCCGTCTCCATGGATTTGTGTTTAAATGTTATCCGATTCACTTTTATTCAATTAGGCTCCTTCTTCGCATAAAGCGCTTTCTTCTCCCTCCTCCAAAAAGAAACATATATTGCATTACCTTTTTTAACATACCTCATAAATCTGTGTGACATCAATTCATGGCGTGCAACTTATTTCTTCACCAAACCCCACTTTGACCTTTTATTGTATGTTAGACAAAAGTGGAATTTTCCTCTGTACCGTCGCTGGTCTGTGTATTCGCATGCTAAAAAACAAAAAAAAAAAGCAGATCACCCGTGCACTGTGGTCACCCTTCAGGCAGCTTCTATCTGCAGTCATCGGACATCCGCCAGACTGAGGCGTGGTTGATCTGCAGGCTCCGGCTTCAGGGACGAGCTTGTCAAAGGCCAAGCGGCTACATCGCCTCAATTTATTCATTTAATCTGGCAAAACAGAAACAGGATGTAAGTTAATAGATACACGGCCCTCCACTTCTCCTCTCCTCACTGCACACACACACACACACACACACACAAACACACACACACACACAGAGGAAGAGGGAAAACTCAGCTTATTCCAGCTGGAAATCTTTACTAAAAGTCATGCTCTTGGAGAACTGGACCCAGAGTTTGTGTAATTCACCTTTTCTAAGCAGCCAGTTGTATCCGGTTTGATATGACTCATAACACTCCAACACAACCCCATCAACCCACGTCAACATCCCGCTGTGTTTTTAAACGGAAAAATCTTCCGATACTGATCCGACCTGAGGTGAAAAGCAGCATTAAATTGAGAGGAGGATCTGCTTCCATATGCAGATGAATGTAAAAACTTTTTTTTATCGATCCTGCAATCATTCGGCATCATTACTGGTGTTGTTATCACACCCTAACTTCCTGTCAATGATTAAGATTGTAAAAATGAAACCAGCTTTGTGCTCTTTAAAGCAGACGTGCTGTATACACTAACATGCGCATAATTTCAGAGCGGGGCTGAGCGGTGGAGCTCCCTCTGGCTCGTTAACGGCCGTCTGCTGCTGCTATGATTGCTCATTAGTGATTGCAGGGAATGAAGCCATACTCTGTAATGCTGAGTTTAGCTTTCCACCTGCTGAAAACACCTTTTTATAGGTGTGCGGAGGCACCAGCGTGTCATCTGTTTTTACCGTCTCTGTCCGGGGTGGGGGACAGGAATCGCTTGCATGCTTTATTTAAATGATTTTTGCATCGCTGTACCTCATTTTAAAACTCAGCGTGGAAATTTCCAAACCCTTTTGAATCGTTTGCCTGCCTGATCTATTATCGATGATAAAGCTGAATATGACTCAAAGCTAACATTATATTGGCCAATGACGGAGAACAATAAAAGCTACGTATGTTTATAACTGTAATTGCTTCTGAGTGGAGTGATGGAACCTTTACTGCCAGAGGGAGCAGCGCTGTCGCAGTTCCGCGTGTTTTCCAGCGCTCAGTGACCTTGGGATGCAATTCAATCTGCAATTCAATCTCCAGCTCTGGCTTTTGAGCTTCAATTATACTTAAGGCACAAAGTAAATGTGACTGGCAGCAGAAATCTGTATCTGAATGGATCCCCGAGCTTCGTGCACACGTGGATGGGATGTTCTGGCTCTCAGGCTGGACTGCGGTTCAGCCTGTCTTCCATTGCGACGCTGTGCAGATGCAGCCAAGCTTAGGTTAGGTTAGATGTGTGTAATCCCAGTCAGAAAGACAGAAGAGTGATCTGGATTTATTTGAGCCCACGCTGGGAGCTGCTCTCCTGGGCAGGACACGCCCGCGGAAAGCAACCGTGCACGGTGCATCAGGGCCCAGTGACGGATCCACTGCTGTCCTCTGCATGATAAAGAGTAAGATGAGAGGGAAATGAACCTCATTTTTCAGCGTGATTAACGTCAGCCACATGTAATTAAAGACTTTTGGCTAATTCCCCTGTCTTTACTCCTCAGTAACCATTTTTAATCATTTCCTCTGGTCGTCTCGCTGTAAATGAGGGTCTCCATTATGTCTACGGCAGCAGGAATCATGGATAGTCGTGTAAATCTGCTGATAATTAGGTTGTAGAGTGTGTTTGCTCATAGTCGAGGCAGAGTTTGCATGTTGCACTTTCAACACTATTTAAATTGTGTTTAAGGGTTATAAATGGCCTCTCACTTTTGAAAAATACAAGAGCTGGTTAAGACACAATAATACACACACACACACACACACACCACCACCACATTTTTTCTGAGGTCAAAACCCTAAAACTTGCTCAGACTCGGTGGCGGCACCTCAGGTTTGTAATAAAATGTTAATAATTCATGATTGGAACATTCCTAAGTCTGCAGCTGCCTCATCAGGGGTTGATCCTATTGATCACTCAGATGCAGTTTCTTTTATTTATATATTCTTTACAGTCGTAAAATGCAGCAGAAGGAGAGTTTAGATTTCTGTAGCTCAGAGAAAAGCAGAAATAGTGGTTGAATTTTGACGAATATGAGCGACAGTAAACAGGGCAGGTAAAGACATTCAGCCGTATGATGATTTGATTATTTGCTGTTAAACTCAGGCAGCGTTTTCCAGCGCTGGTAATTGGGATTTAACGACGCTGACTATTAATGAAAACCATTAGTCTTGCTACGATGCCTTTACAGACACTTGAAGGTTTGTTTTCAGTCATGCTTCATTTCCATTGGTGGCCTGCGAAGGTGTCAACATTTATTGAACTTGTTTTTCTACCGTAAACCTCCGCCGGAGCCGTCTGCTGCTCCTGGGCGATGCTTTGGACTCATCGCCCCGCGTCTGCATGTCTCACTCATTTCCTGCTTGTGATCCTTCCTGATCTCTGACGGGAGAGACCAGAGACGGTGGGATCCATCTGCTCGGCCCAGACCTTTAAGCTCCCTGTTTTGATATCTCAGGTCAGGCGGTTTACAGCAAACCGGAGGAGAACGGCGCGCTGTATGGGCCCTCTAATGAGACGCCTCTGGTCACTCTGAAAGCAGCTAGTTAAACCACAGAGAATAAATATTCATTTTTTTTTTTTCAAGTGATTTATGAAGCGAAATGTGCCAATTAGCAGAGGACAAACTGGCTACATTATAGATGGCGAGAGCAGAGGTTGCGAGAGTGTACTTGTGTGTTGATGGCTCCATCGATCAGGAGAGGATTTCGCTCTCAGAATTCACTACGCCAGCGGAGCGCAGGAGAACTGGGTCAACTGGATGACGGAGAGTGTGTGGCGCCGGGCCTCTTCGCAGGCTTGGGAAGCTTCTGAGAGGTCGGAGCGTCGCTGTCACTGTCGTGCGCCATCACCGCTTTGATCTGCAGCTGCGGAGTGACAGCAGGGCTGGAGAATGGGGGATGTAGGCCGGCCCACCCGGTCCCCCGTGGCAGACGGAATAATGCTGCTTTGAGCAGAAACACAGGGACGTAGGCGGGGTTCACACAACCTGCTTCAGATGCACAGCGTTGCCGTGGAAATCAAAAAGGAAGGGATCTCGTCACCGGTGGCGGAACCTGACCTTGTCAGATTCCGGCGGGTCTGATGGTGTCAGCCACCGAAATCTCAGTGCAGATTAAGATGCAGCGTTTTTACCGGCTGAGGGCAACCCCATCAGTGACCTGTGATCTAGCAACACCCACCTCCTCCTCTGGATTCATCAGCTGATCCTGATTCCAAATATTCTCCTGTTTTCACTGACGGGTACAAAATCGTCTGCTTTGGAGCAATTAACGCTGGCGAGTTGCTTTCCTTTTTACAATTCACACTTGGCGTGAATTGCTAAAGGTCAGCGACAGCATTTATGGACCAGCTCTCCCATTACTCATTATAAGTGTGTAGTTTGAGGCCTGGGTCCCTGACAGGCCCCTACGGGACCAATTTTTCCCTCTGCAGAGATACATGGATGCAAACCTGCAGCACGGCGGGACATTTAAAGCAGTCCAAGTGCTTCTATTAGAAGTGGTGGGCTGCGTTTGTGTGTGTGTGTGTGTGTGTGTGTGTGTGTGTGTGTGTGTGTGTGTGTGTGTGTGTGTGTGTGTGTGTGTGTG